>JAJMSD010000059.1:0-47496 GCA_030558265.1 [Candida] pseudocylindracea
GGAGGAGAAGGAGGAGGAGGAGGAGGAGGAGGAAGAGGAGGAGGAGGAGGAGGAAGAGGAGGAGGAACAGCAGCAACCGCAACAGAAGGATGAGCTGCAGAAGTCGGAAACGGATGCTCCCGGGAATGAATCCAGGCAACTGGTCGAAGAACGCATCGTCACCGACGACGACTTTGCCCAGATGGTGCTCGACAACGCACTTCCTGGGGACACCGCTATGGCCCCCAGGGACCCCTCCGAGAACACCGTCCAGGACACCCTCCCCTCTATCATCTCCGACTTCACCGACCTCCTGGTGGACGGAGCGCGCGCGCTCCGTCTCGGCAAGCGCATCCTGCTCGGCGATTTCACGTGGCACCCCATCGCCGGCGGCGCCATGCTCGGCACGTACGACACAGAGGACGCCCTGCCTGGCATTCTCCTTCTCACCGCCATCTCCTCCGCCTCCGACAACGAGATCGTGCTGCGGACCCTCAACGCCTTTGTCCGTGCCGTCTCCAGCAGGGCTCTTGCTGCGCCGATCTCGGAGCACGGCGCCGAGTTCGTTCTGGCCTTGGACGACTTCAAATACGTCACGCCCGTCTACGGTCTTGGCGGCGCCTTCTTGGCCAACGTCGAGATCCTGTGCGAGCAGGCGCTCTTGTTGAACGTCAAGGTGTTGGACGGATCCGCACCGGTAGAAGCCCGCTTCACGCGGTACGTGCCCAAGGGCCACGCATAGCACGTCACGCCTTCGTCTATGTCGTGTAATGAGAAGACATGAAGCGCGTCCTAGAGGCGGACATCGGCACCGACCCCGCTCCCCTCGTACATCACCTGCATCAGGAACGCCCCGACCGTCACATTGGTGACCGCCTCGCAGTGTACCTGGAGCCGGCCGTTGAGCGCCTTCCGGAGGGTGTCGCCACCAATACCCTGGGCATACCGCACCGGCACACGCGGCGTCATGCTCGTTCCTGGCGGCACGGAGAACAGTGCCGGGTGGTCCAAGTAGCCCAACACATGGCCGTCGTGGGTCGCGCGCGCCTTGAACACCGTGAGCACCACATTCTCGTTTGCAAGGGGATTGTACACCTCAAGTTCCACCTCCAGTGTCATGATGTGCATCACCGCACGCACGATGAACCGGCTGTCGCGGTCTCCGGCGCTTCCCGGCGCCTGCACGTCGGGCACTCGCAACACCGCCCGGAGCCGCGACACAATGCCTTCAAGGGGCTTCAGCATCTGGACGCTGCCGACAAACCCCGCCACCAGCACCTGCGGCTGCTTGCCCGAGAGATACTGGCTCGTGAGGTTGTCAAACCGCGTGCGCGCCTCATCGGGAGACTGCCGGTTGTACGCCGCCGGGTCGATCAACAACCGCACGGTGCTGTTGAAAGCACCGGGCCCCACGGCAGCGCCCGCGGGCACCACGACCCGGCCAAACACAGTCCCCGACGCGTCGCCCACGAGGACCCGGAGCTCGGGCGCAACCGCCACCGACAAGTTCAGCGGGTTGTGCACCGTGACAACACACTCCACCTCAAGCGAGCGCTCCGTGGTGTGCACCACCTCCATCAGCACCACCTGTGGCTGTAGCGCGCCGTCGATCCCCAGCCAGTCCAACAGGGGGAGTGTCACATTCGCGTGCGCGGAGCAGTCGTCGACACCCACCTCGCCCACAGCAACACGAGCGCGCGCAGACCCCGAGGCGCTAGCCTCAAGCGTGATAATATCGCCCGCAAGCCACGCATTCACCACGCGACCCGCCGCCTCGGCCATTTCGTCATCGACCGCCACATGGATGTCGTGGAGCGCGGCCGCAGCGCGGCTGAACACGTTACCGGACGTCTCCTGCCACTCGGGAAGCAGCACCACCGCGATAGCCACGTGTCCGTGCAAGATCCGAGCCGCGCCGCCAAAGCGGGGCACCTCCACCAGCACGTTCACGCTGTGGGGCAGCGGCACCGAAAACGACGCGTTGGCACTGGACACCACCGCAAGCGTGTCGCCCGACAGCGCGGGAACCAGCACGACGCCGCTGCCAAGCAGCACCACAGGCAGCTGTGTCGCAGGCGCGGCGAGAGCCAGGGCGGGGATCTGCACTGCCGGCAAGTCAGCGCCCGCCAACGCCTGCGCGAGCCAGCGGGGAACGGCCAGCGGTTGACGCGCAAGGGCCCGGAGCTTGACAGCGAGCGGCCGGGCGGCGGCGGCGTTTGCCATCCACCGGCCCAATGGCGACGAGCCCTGGCGCGACCCACAAGGCGCGGTGAGGGCGGCGCCGAGCGGAGGCACACGCGCATCCACGTCGACACGCCACGGGCCGGGGGTGAACGGCGAGGCCAGAAAGCTGCTGCTGTTGGCGCGCAGAACGGGGAGCCAGTCGCCGCTGCACCCGGGCACCAGCACCTCCCATGCAAGCTTGGGCACCTTGGCACTGAACTCGGGCCACTGGGGCAGCCACACGGACGCCGCCGCCGTGAATGACACCTCCACCAGGGAGCCGTCGCGGGCGTCGGACGCCTCGACGTGGGACACGTGCACGGGCGGCGGCGGATACAGCAGCGGCGTCCACTCACGCGAGAGCCACGTGGCGTAGACACCGAGCGGGCGGGACGCGGAGGCCAACAGGGCATTGAAGCGGGCCAGGAGCTCAAGCAGGGTGCCGCTGGCGGCGGCGTCAAAGAGGCGGTTGATGGCACGGGCCGCGGCTGCTGCGTGCACGGCCGCAGTCAGCTCGACAAAGAAACGCAGGCGCGCCTGGTGGGCCATGCTGACAGTGAGCACAGGGAGATCGAGGCTGGCAACGTGTTCAAGACGGTCCTTGTCGGGGAGGTGCACGTACACCTCGACCGGCAGCTGCTGTTCGACACGGACCTCACGGAGGAGCAGGCCGACGGTCTGGGCGAGGGCGCGCGGGTACCAGTGGCGGATGGCGGTGTAGTCCACGGTGGTGGCGCCCAGCACCCGAAACTCGATGCCGGTCTCGGACCAGCGGGCGATGTCGACCAGGGAGACAGAAGCGGCCACCAGCTGCGACAACAAGGGGCCGATGGCGGTCGCGAGGTACACGGCGTGGCCAAACACAGTGGCCGCGGCCAAGAGAGTGAGGGCGGTGGTGTACGGACGGAGCGAGCAGGTGGCAAGAAGCCACTCAAGGCACTGCTGGAGGAGCGCGCGGGCGCCGGGCGCGCCGGCGGGCGGGGAGCGAGAAGCGGCGGCGTTCTGGGGCGCTGCGGTCAACAACGGCAGGCACTCGGTGGGAGCGGGTGGCGGGGAGTGCCTGGGGGTCCCGTGCGCCGAGCGCGGCGGAGGCGTGGCTTGCGTCATGGCACGGGGAGGAGGAGCCGGCGGGTATCACTGGCGGGGCAGCAAAACGGCGCGCATTGTCTCATCGCGCCATCGCGCCGCATCTGCCCGGCCCGGCGCCGGCTGGGGCGCTGCGGAGGCCGGGGCCAGCGCTGCGGAGGCCGGGTTCACTGCGGGAGCTCGAGACGGTCAAGCACGCGGCCCAAGCGGCGATCGAGCTCGCGAACCTTGGCCGCGTAGTGTTCGTCGGGAGCCAACCGGGCGGCGAGGCGGGCGACGATCTCGCGCTCGGCCTGCTCCGTGGGGAGCGGCTCGGCGGCACTGGCCACGGCCCCGTCCAACGCCAACCCGAGTGCCCGGTGCTCTTTGGCGGCGGCGGCGACGGCGGCCGCACCCATCGGGGCGTCGCCAGCCCGCGGCAACAGCTCGAGGTGCTGGCGCATGGCGCGCTCCTGGCTCTCCATCTGCTTTGTGAGGCGCTGGAGGTAGCGCTCGTCGCTGAGAAGCGCGGCCTCCTCCTGTGCCAACTCGCGCTCCAACTCGCTCCGCTGGTGCAACCCGGCAGAGTGGAGGGCGGCGAGCTCGGTGCCCTGGCGCGTCAACGCGTCGAGGTCGAGCAGTGCGAGTGGGCGGTTGGACAAGGCAGGCGTGCGCAGGGCGCGCGAAGAGACACCGCGCAGGCCGAGGGGGAAGCGCGAACGGGCGGCGGCGCGGACGGCGGCGGCCACGGCGCCCTGCTGCCGGAAACGCTGGGCGGCCGGGCCACCGCGGTCTGCGGCCAGCAGAGACACCAACAGGGCGAGGATCTCCTCGAGCTGATGGAGGGCGGCGGGAGGGAGCAGAACGAGGCTGCGGGGCGCGCGCGGGCGGCGGGGGCGGCGGGCGGGACGCGTCTCGGGCAGCAGCGCGTCAGCCATGTGGGGCGATGAGGTAAAAGAGCGAGTTGGAAAGGGCGGGGTTTGGGGGCGCAACGGGCCGTGGACGGGTCCGGCGGGCAGTAGGCGGCGGGCAATGGGCAGCGGGCAGTGGACAGCGGGCAGTGGACAGCGGGCAGTGGACAGCGGGCAGACTCGTGGCGAATCCGCAGCCTACTCAGTGTTACCTGTAATCGTGCATTACACGCTCCCTCTGCTTCCTCCCACCGTTTAGTCGGCGTTGCGCTTGGCGACCTTCTTCGCGTGCTTGGCGGCCGTGCCGAAGATCTTCTTGTCACGGTTCTTCTTCTGCTTTCTCTGCTGTCTGGAGGCCTTCTCCACCTTCTCGGCGAGGCCGTATCTCACCAATCTGTAGGCAGGCTCGAAGCGCTTGGCGTCGGCCACAGAGGTGTAGATGAGACCAAAGCCAGTGGACTTGCCGCCACCGTACTGAGTGCGGAAGCCAAACACAGAGACGGCGTCCTTCTCGGTCTTGTAGGTCTCGGCCAACTTCTCTCTCAACTCATCCTTGGAAACGTTGGCTCTGTTGGGGTGGATGACGTCGATGACGAACTGTCTGCGGGCCAACAACGGGTTGGAGATGACCTTGCGGGTTCTGATGGTGATCGCGTCAGACATGATGGAGTCGGTTGGGTGTCCGGTGGATTGGAGAGACTGGGGCGCTTTTTTTTTCCAAGCGCATGCAGCCGGAGCGTGCAGGAGCGAGCGACGGCGCGCGGGCGCGGGACGGACGCTACGCGCAGCGAGGTGCATATCTGGGGACGCAATGACTGCTTTGGAAAAACAGTCACACTTGGCGGGACACGACCTGCCGCGAGTGCCGGATCGGGACATGCGCGCTGGGCACCGGATCGGGCAGCGCCGAATCAGGGTGGCACCGGATGGGGAAACAACTGGCCGTGTCTGCTGTGGGCAGGAGCGGGCCTGCGGAAGCACGCCGCGGCGCGATCTGCAGCGCGGCCCACCGACCCCTCTGTACAGCTCCGAGGAACGACAAATATCCATTCACAACACCGGGTTGCTGCCTACTTCTTCACCTCCGTGAGCTTGATTCTCACCGCCTTGGTCTGGGTGTAGTTCTCAAACGCCTCCGTGCCCATCTCGCGGCCCACACCGGACTGGTTGAAGCCACCGAACGGCACAGCGGTGTGGAAGTCGTTGTACGTGTTCACCCACACGGTGCCGGCGTGCAACTTGCCAGACACGTAGAGCGCCTTGTTCACGTCGGTGGTGTGGAGACCAGCGGCAAGACCGTACTCGGAGTCGTTCGCCTTCTCAATCACCTCGTCGACAGTCTCGAACTTGGTGATGGTCACCACGGGGCCAAAGATCTCCTCGCGCACAATCAGCATGTCCTCGGTCACGTCGCTGAACACGGTGGGGGCAACAAAGTAGCCCTTGCCCGGCAATCTCTCGCCACCAGTCACAACCTTGGCACCCTCAGCCTTGCCCTTCTCGATGTAGGACAAGATCTTGTCCACCTGCATCTGGGAGGTCTGCGCACCCTGGAAGGTGCCCTCCTCGAAGGGGTTGCCCACCTTCATGCCGTCGATCGCCGCCTTGAACTCGGAGAGAAGCTTGTCGTAGATGCCCAGCTGGCAGTAGATGCGCGAGCCGGCGCAGCACACCTCGCCCGAGTTGTAGAAGATGGACACGAGCAAGTTGGGGATGGCCGTCTTCAAGTCGGCGTCGTCAAAGATGACGTTGGGCAGCTTGCCGCCCAACTCCAAGGTGACCTTCTTGACGTTCACGGAGGCGCCCGCCATGATGCGCTTGCCGGTCGCGGTGGAGCCGGTGAAGGCCACCTTGCGGATCTTGGGGTGCTCCACGATGGCGTTGCCGGCGTGCTTGCCAAAGCCAGACACCACGTTGAGCACGCCCGGAGGGATGCCCGCCTCCGCAGCCAACTTGGCCACGAACAAGGCGCTGAGCGGGGTCAGCTCGGCGGTCTTGAGCACCACCGTGTTGCCAGCAGCGAGCGCCGGGCCCACCTTCCAGGCAAACATCAAGAGCGGGAAGTTCCACGGGATGATCTGGCCACACACACCGATCGGCTCGCGACGGGTGTAGGACATGTAGTCGTCGCCGGTGTTGATGAGACGGCCGTCGAGCTTGTCGCACCAGAAGGCGCACGAGCGGATGTAGCGGGCAGAGAGACCCACGTCGCCGCGGGCAGAGCCCAAGGCCTTGCCGTTGTCGAGCGACTCAATGCTGGCAATCGTCTCCAAGTTGGCGTCAATCAAGTCGGCAAACTTGAGCAACGCCTGCGAGCGCGCGTACGGGTCGGCGGTCGCCCAGGTGGAGTTCTTGTACGCCTCCTCGGCCGCAGCCACGGCCACGTCGACGTCCTCCTCCATCGCCTCGTACACCTCGGTGATCTCCTCCTCCGTCAGCGGCAGCACGGTCGCAAAGGTGCGGCCCAGCTTGGACGCCACAAACTCGTTGTTGATGAACAAGCCGGTGGGCTGCTCGTACTCAATGCCGTTGGGAAGCGACACCTTCACGCTGAGGGGGAGCGTGGAGGCAAGGCGGCCCGCCGCGGGGGCGCTCGCTCTGGCGGCAGCAGACACCGCCAAGCGGCCGAACTGGGAGGGCTTCACAGTGGAGAACATTGAAGTCGATGGGCCGGCTCCCAGAGGGCGGGCGTGTCGCGCTTTTATAGTGCCGCCCGCCGATCGGGGGTGCGCCCCCTATTTCCACCCCTCCCCCGCAATTTCCCAAGAGTGACTTGCCCCCGCATACACGGATGCATGGAGTTGTGCGTCCAGCGTTTTTTTGGGTTGGACAGATGGAACATCACGCAGCGCGCCCAACAACGCGCCGGGACAGTGGGCGCCGCGCTGCAAGGCGGTGACGTCTGCGTCGCGCAGCGCGGGGCCCTCCGCGCGCCCGCCGTCGCCCGGGAGCCGTGCTCGCCCCAGCCTCGGCCGCCGTTGGGCACCGGTGGCGGGGCGCGTCATCGTGCGCATGCCGCGCATACCTGTCGGAGAATCGTCGCCGTGCGCTCGGAGCCGACGTGGCCGCACCGACAGCGCTGTGCGCCCGCGCCCGGTGCGGCCGGCGCCAGACCCGGCCCTTCCGGCGCGTGCCTGGAGCCAATGGGCGGCCGGCGCCATCCGCGTCCTCCCGCCAGCGTCGCAGGCCACCGATAACCCCGCCCCCACTTGCCATCAGTCCGCCTGCGTCGTGCTCGAAACGCGTGGCCGCATGCAGCGACGTGCGTGTGGCCCACGGGGTTCCGGGCGCCGAGGTCACTGGCAGCGCCGCGCGTGCGGGAGACGGCCGCCCGGCGCGTGACCGCGGGCCTGCCGCGCCCGCGGGACCGCCGCCCGCAGCCCTCGAACGGCTGCCGCCCGCGCACCCACACTCGCGCGGGCCTGCCGCCTGCGGCGCGGCCACGGGCGCCGTCCACAATGTTCCACGCCGGCCCGGAGTTGTGGAGGCATGACGGCGCGTCACTGCTCCGTCGGCCCGGCCATGCGGCCTGCTGCAGGTGCATGCGTCGTCGTGCGCCGGGTCCTGCACGCACCGCCGATAGCTGGCCGCTTTGCCAGCGCGCTCGTGGCGGCGGGCGGCAGCGGTGGCGGCGGGCGCGGCGGCGCGGGGGCGCTGGCACGGGCTTGCGCGGGCGCAGGGGCACGCCGGCAGTGCATTGTCGCGGCCTACGCGGCTAAAAACGAAACGCCTCCCCGTCATCCACCATACACCCCTCCATCAACTGGATCAACGTCTCCACCGGGTGCTCCTGGTGGTACTTGGCCGTGTCCAAGTGCCCCAAAACCCGCTTCACCCCCACGCGGAACCGCTTGTCCGGGTGGTCGTGCTCCAACTGCTGCACCACGCGCCGCCGGTCGCTCTCCGTGAAGGCGCCAATGGCGCCCATCACCTTGTACAACTCCTGCACGCTCTGCAACTCGGGCACCGGGATCTCCTTCGTGAAGCACAGGAGCGCGTTCATCAGCGCAAGCATGCGGTGGTCCAGCGTCGTCGCAATGATCAACAAGCGGCGCCCGTGCGGCGGCTTGCGCGTCAAGTTCACGAGCAACAACTGCAACACGTCGTTGAGAAAACGCGGTCCGATCGGCACGTAGTTGATGATGCGCTCGATGTTGTCCACCACCAACACGCTCAACGGCGATTTGTACACGTCGCGGAACACGCCGTCGATGTACTGGATGCGCGCTGGCTCCAGCATCCCCACCATCGCCTCCGGCAGCAACATGCGCACGAACGGGAACTCGGTGTTGCGCGCCAACTTGGCCGCCAACGCCGTCTTGCCGCTGGCCGCCGGCCCGTACAACAACACCAGCACCAACTTCTCCGTCTCCGTCGTCCGCACCTGCTCCTTCAACGCATCGCCCATCTGCAACACCTCGTCCACGTAGTCCAGGAACGGGATGATGCCGTACGGCATCTGCTCCAGCATGTCCTCGTCGCTCGCACCGAACGCCGGCTTCACCTCGCTGAGCGCGTGCTCAAAGTCCGACATGGTCACCTTGATGTTCTTCACGTCGTCGTCGAGCGCCGCCACCAGCCCCACGCTGATGTGCTTCTGGATCGCAAACGACAGCGCCAGCTTCACCAACCCCTCGATCTCGGCACCGGTAAAGTTCTTGGTGCGTGCCGCCAACGCCTTGAAGTCCACCCCCTGGTCCAAGATGTTGTTGTCCGCCATCTTCTTGGTCTGGATCTTGAAGATCTCCTCGCGCCCTGCCTCGTCCGGCAACAGAATCTCGAGCTGCACCTCGAACCGGCCCGGCCGGAGCAACGCGTTGTCAATCAAGTCGAGCCGGTTCGTCATGCCGATGATCAAGATGTTGTTCAACTGGTCCACGCCGTCCATCTTGGACAACAACTGGTTCACCACGTTGTCGCCCACACCTGTCCCGTCCCCGCGCAGCCCACGCTGCTTGAACACCGAGTCCAACTCGTCAAAGATGATAATGTGCAACGACAGACTCTCGCCCTTGCTCTTGTACTCCGCCTCCGCATCCACAAACAAGTTGCGGATGTTCTCCTCCAGCAGCCCCACGTACTTGCTGAGAATCTCCGGGCCATTCACGATCTTGGGCTCGCGCACATTCAACATCTTGCCAATCTGCCGCGCAATCAACGTCTTGCCGGTGCCGGGCGGACCGTACAACAACAACCCCTTCACGTGCTTCAACCCCATGCGGCTCACCAACTCGGGCGACAAGATCCGCAGTGCAAACGCACGCCGGAAGATGGCGCTGAACTCGTTCCCCAAACCGCCAATGCCCATCTGCTCGAACAGAAAGTCGGGCGCAATGATGGCGTCCGCACGGGCCCCGCCCGCGCCCAGGTTCTTCAACTGCATCAACCCGCTGGGCCCCTTGGTGAAGCTCACGTTCGTGCTCTTGGTCAAGATACCCTTGTCGGCGAGCAGGTTGCTGAACAGATTCAGCTGCGGCACCGCGTCCAGAAGCAGCATCAACCGCACCGACTGCACCACCACCGTGAAGTTGACGCCCCGCACGTCCATGAAAATGGGCTGCCCGGGCTGCAAGATCTGGTCCCGGAACAGCGTCGTGAAGATGTGCGCCAACTCGTCCACGTCGTACTCCTCGCTCGTCGCGCGCATCTTCTTGGCAAAGTCGATTGTGGCCGTCATCGACTCGATCAAGCTCTGCTTGTTGGTGACCAGCTTCAAGTCAAACTCCACCACCTGCGCCGGCATCGTCGGCAGCAACCGCGCAAACGTGCGCTGGATGCCGTTCGCACCAATCTCCCCGCTGTTGATCTCCGGTGCCGCCCGCGCCTTGTACACGTACATGCTGTTGATGATAATGTCCAGACCGTCCTTGAAGTCGTGCTTGTTCACGGCGATGCAGTTCGTCAACAGGAACGCGTTGCTCGGCGAGTTCACCACGCGAAAGTCTAGCGGCGGCCGCGCCCCGCTCGCCGGCGCGCCTGCCGCCCGCCCGGAGCCCCCGCGAGAAAACCCAAACCGGTCCATGATGAAAGCAATCGGATGGGGCGGAAGGGGAGGCTGTGGTTGACGTGTTGCATCGCGTGGAGCGTGCGTGCAGGAGAGGAGTGTGCGCAGGAGAGGATGTGTCCGGCGGTCCCGAGACCGGCTACTCGGCGGTGCCCTGCTGGGGCTGCTCCTGCTGGGGCATCAACATGAACAAGACCAACGGCGGGACAATGTACATCCAGTTCCGCTGGACGAACAGCTTTTCCTCCTCGGCGACCGCCTCGCTGGAGTTGGTGCCCGGGCTCGGCACGGCCGCCGGCGCCGCCACCTTGCCGTTCGCGCCCACGACCGGCACGTCCCACAGCGGGCGCGCCCCCTCTAGCACCTCGCGCACCTCGACGCCCACGGTGCCCGGCGCTCCGCCGACTAACAGCATCCGCACCACCTCCGTGCCCTCCACCCACGCCACCAACGTAGCGCCTGGCGGCGTGCCCAACTCCCGGTAGCCAAACCACTCGTACTGCCCCGCCTTGCGCGCGCCAAACCGGAGGGGCCCGTCGGCCGGCACGTCGCCCGTCGCAGCGAACAGCGCCAGCCCGGCAATGTCCTCGCTGTCGTACTCCAACACGCCAAACTCCAGCACCGGTCCATGTACCGCCAGCGCGTACACCGGAATCCGCACGTACACCGCCGCGCAGCCCGCGCCAAGCGCAAGCAACAGGACCAACTTCATGGGAGTGGATGCACCATACAAAATCTATTCGGTTCGTGATTACATACACAGCAGCAGCCGAGAAGAAACAGCCGGCGAGGGGCCCGGGGCGGCGCACGCCACGGAGGCACCGCGCCTCCACCCGGGGCCCTCCCGGCCATGCGTCCCACACACAACAACTCGCCATCCACCCCGCGGTGACATCATGGACATGCACTCGTAAGCATTAGTCGTAATCGTTGCGACAGGGGCGGCGTGCCACACGCACCGCCCGCCCCGTCCAACTCTTTTCAGGGGTGCCCACACGACCGCTCCGGCGGGCCTCATGACGGCGGCCCCCAGATGCCCTCGGACTTGGGCTTTGCGTCGCTGCGCAGCGGGTGGTCGTACCCGCCCAAGCTGAGCAGCGCCACCTGGTCGGCAAACGCCGCCTCGTTGTTGTTGGCAAGGTCGTCGCTCAGCGCCACCAGCAGCGCGCCAACGTGCTCCTCGTAGAACAGGTGCGCCGGCGGCGGGAACGCTGCACCCAGCATGAGCCCCGACAGCCCGCCCATCAACAGCAGCTGCGCGCCAAGGAACCCGCTCCCGCCCACGCCCATCCCGCCGTGGTGGAGGTTCTGCTGCAGAAGCCCGTACCCGTTGGACAGATACTGCTGCGGCTGGAGGGCAAACGGGTGGAACCGGCTCATACCCTGCGGGTCCAAGCCAGGCGTGCCGGGCTGCAGCTGCAGCTGCGACTGCATCTGCGCCATCGTCAACTGCGACGGCATGGCGAGCGGCATCTGCAGCGGCGCAAAGCCCGGCGCCTGCATGCCGGCACCGCCCGAGGGCTGCGTCAGCGCAAGCCCCGGCGGCGGCCCGCCGGCAGCGGCACTGCTCGCCCGCACGTCCGCAAGCAGCCGTGCATTGCGCATCATGGCAGCCGACAGCATGCCCGACGGCTGTTGCGGCGTGTGCTGCTGCAGCTGCGACGTGGCCGCCACCAGCTGCACCGGCGTCGACGCGTGCTGGCGCAAGCGCGCCGGCGTGCTCGGCCCGCCAGACGGCATGGGCCGCAACAAGGCCTGGTCGGCCGCGGCCGCGGGTCCGGCGCCGGCGCGGCGGCGGATCACCACATGGCCGCTGTCGTGCAGGTCCTGCAAGCCGAGAAAGGCCAGAATCAGGGCAATCTGCTTGAGCACGGTGGCGCCAAGCAGCAAGGGATACGCCACCTCGCTGTAGCGCAGGTCGCGGTCGTCTCTGAACAGCAAGAGCTGCGTGTAGACGTAGAGCATCTCGGGCGTGTTGAAGTCCACCATCGCCGGGGGCACGGGCAAGGTGTTGACCGGAGGCATCTGGGCAAAGAGACGGTCCTGGCCGTAGGAACCAGCAGGCGCGCCCGCAGGAGCACCCATGCCGGTGCCCGCCTTGCCGGCGGCCGGGTTGGCCGTCAGGGCCAGCAGCATCATCAGCGCAAGCAGCGCATTGGAGTTGGAGCGGTGCTGCTCCTCCAACTGGCCGCGCTTCTCGCGCTTCTCGCGCTCAATACGCTCGCGCTCCGCCACGGGCAACATCTTCTTGTACTCGACGCGCAACTTGCGACCGCCCACCTCGCGGCCGTTCAACTGCTCCACCACCTGTGTGGTTTCGTCAGTCGACGTGAAGTTGGCAAACGCCAACCCGCGGAACACGCCGTTGTCAAAGTGGTAGTTGAACGCGTACGGGATGGGCAACCCAAGCTTGGTCATGTACTCGAGCAACAGCTCCTTCTTGATGGCGAAGGGGATGTTCTTGATGACGATGGCCGTGGGGATGAGCCCGTCGTCGTCCTCGTGCGGCTCGTGCAGCTCTTCGCGGTGCAGGCCCAGCTGCTTGCGCAGCTGGCGCTCGGGCTCGGCGTGCTTGGAGCCACGGGGCAGCCGCGGGTGGGCGCCGCGGGCACGCGTCTCGCCGTCTGCGTCCAACATGTCGGCAGGGTGCCCGGCCAATGCCTGGTGCGCCATCTGCAGCTCGACCCACGGAGCCACGTTCAGAAGCGACTGCTGTCCCATCGGCGGCTGGCCGGCCAGGTGCAGGACCCCGAGCGAGGCGGCGGGGCCGGCAGACGCACCCCAGGGCCCGCTGCTGGCGGCCGTCTTGTTGCCAAAGTAGCGCAGCTGGGACATCAGGCGCGAGCCCAGAGAGGCGGCGTAGCCGGGGTAGCCGCTGGACAGGAGCAGCAGGGCGCTGGGGCGGCGCTCGTCGGTGGAGAAGCGCAAGTCCATCAGGGGAACGGCGGGTTCAGGCCAGCCCGAGAGAGGGGGTTCAGGGGGCGTGTAGAACGTCGTGGTGCACGCGGGGAGGGGAGGGGGCAAGGCCTGGCGGACTCAGGGTGGTCGGGGCCACGTGCGTCGCGAGGAGATGCGGGTTTTCACGGGGGGCGTTCGAAAAGGCTCGGCGGACTCGGAGGGCGAGGACGCGCGAGGGTGGCGAACGGGGGTAGGGAGACACGGGGGAGGGTGAAGGGGCAGGCCCGTGCAGGAATACGGATGGGGCGAGGGGAGCACCGGCGGCACGAAAAGTGTGGGAGGAGACGCGGTTGGGGCGAGGCGAGATTTGCCAAGTGGTGGGAAGTCGGCAGGGAAGTGCGGGTATTTTTTTCCCGCAGTGTCATTCCACCCGATTCGTCACGCCGCTGGCAACGCGCGGAGCGCTGCGTGCAGGCCAGCGC
Organism: [Candida] pseudocylindracea; assembly: GCA_030558265.1. Classification (NCBI taxonomy): domain Eukaryota; kingdom Fungi; phylum Ascomycota; class Pichiomycetes; order Serinales; family Debaryomycetaceae; genus Limtongozyma; species [Candida] pseudocylindracea. The sequence continues at coordinate 13,563 of JAJMSD010000059.1, forward strand.
GGCGTCCTGCACGCAGCGCCGCGCGCGTCGTGTGCCGCCCAGGTGTTCGCGTGGCCACGTCGCCGACACGCAACTCCTCCCAATGTCGTCCGCTGTTGCCCCCGGTGGTGCCCGCATCGCTGCCAAGAGAAAGGCTGCCAGTGACCGCAAGTCTGCGTCTGCCCTGCAGACGCCCACATCCACCCGCGCTGCTGGTGCCGGCGGCCTGCTGGCCTCCATGTTGAAGTTGTTCACCGAGGAGGCCAGCGGCTTGCGCGTCGACCCGTTGGTGGTCTTGTTTCTTGCTGTTGGCTTCATCATCTCCGTGATCGGCTTGCACATCCTTGCCAAGTTGTCTGGCAAGTTGTTCAACTAATCTCTCTGGCCTCGTGCCCGTTGATCTCTATAGGAACGACACACCGATGCCGAACTGGAACCCTCGCCGTAGCCCGTCGCTGGCTGCCGCCTGGAGCGGGAGCGAAAAGCTCCCCTCGAAGCGCGCACGCTCGTGGTTGTACACAAGCCCCACCCCCACCAGCACGCTCGCGTCGCCGAGCCCTGCCACGAGCTCCCGCGCCAGTCGCTCGGCCACCCACGCCCACGGCACAAGCCGCGCCGCGTTCACAAACAGGTGCACCTTGAAGCCCGACTCCACGCCCGTGTACGGCACCCGCAGGAACACGCTCACGCCGCCCGCCACCATCACGTCCCCGCCCAACGGCGTGCCCTGCTGGTGCGGGCCGATTCCGTTGAGTGCAAACCCGCGCACGCTGTTCGCGCCCCCGCAGTAGAACCGGTCGAGCACGCTCGACGTCCCCCGGAGCGGCACGAGCATCCCGCCCTGTGCCTGCAACAGCACCAGAACGCTGTCCAGAAGCGTGAACCCCTCGTGGTACTGCACCGTCTGCTTCACGTACGGCGCGCGGCACCGCTGGAACGTCCCCCCTGCCGCCTCCACCGCCACCCTGAGCAACCGCCCCGCGGTCGGGAGCTGCGCGCTGTTGCGGCTGTCGGCCAGCACCGCGTACATGACCAGCAGCTTCGCGTCGTCCCCCAGCTGCTGCCACACCTGCGTCGACTGCAGTCCCATGTTCTGGAGCCGCCGCCACTGGTGCAGCACCGTCGCCTCATGCACCACACTCACCGGGAACCGCACCCCACGCCCCGCCTTGGCAAACGGCAGTGGCACCTGCGGCCAGTACTTGACCGTGCTCAGCGCCCCTCGCGTGCTGCTCAGATACTCGCCCCAGTCGAACGTCGTGCTGTTGACGTAGCCGCTGCTCTCCAGCCGCCAGTGGGCCAGGTTGGCAATGGGCTGTGAGTAGTTGGCCATGTACAGCAGCTTGGTGCGTGTGCCCATGCTCGCGTCCACGGTGAGCACCTCGGCGCCGCCAAAGATGTTCTTGAACAGCCCGGTGATGTACAGGTCGCCCTCGCCGTTGCCGATGTTGGTGCCCGTCTGTGCAAACAACCGCTTCACAGGCTCAAGATGGATCACAGGGCTCACGGCGACGGGCGCACCCGGCGGGCGCTGGTACGGATTGCCGGGCAAGTCGACCCAAAACTGCGGCTGGATGGCGCCGGTGTGGAGAAACCGCGCCATCACCTCGTCGATGGCACGCATGAGCAGCCCCACCGTCAAGTGGCTGTCCACAAGCGGCGCGAGCTGCAGCTGGAGGAACAGCGCCCGGAAGGCGCCGCTGTTGGGAATCAGCACCTCGTGCACGCTCACGGCGCGCGTGCCGTTCGCCGCGAGAAGCAGCGCAACGTAGCGCTGCCCCTGCTCCGCCACCACGCGCTGCCGCTCGCGCTCCGCCCGCTCGGCCGGGCCGAGCTTGTCCGCCGCGTCCCCCGCCACAAGCCGGCTCTCCAACAGCAGGTCCTCGCCCGGGATCGTGTGCATTGGACGCCCAGCACCCGCCGCTGCGTGCAGGTCGAAGAGCAGCGCCGGCACGTGACGCGCGTCCTGCAGGCAGGCCGCCTCATCTGGGCTGCTAGCCCGTTTGGGCAAAAGGTCAACAGCGTGTTGTGGAACGCCGTGGTCGCAAACCGGGGCTTTGTGGTGATCGGTTACAGCCGTTAGCCGAAGATTGGCGGTCTTGCACGGCTCCCCCTTTTCCTGGAACACGCACCCCCCGCGCCCTCTCGACCCTCTCCATGGCGGACCACTCCTTCGTCAACAACTTCTGGGGTCCCGACACCCGCGGAGTGGCCGTGGTGCAGCTGCGGATGGCCAGCGGCACTGCCGCGACCGAGGATCTTCTCCGCTTCTACAAGGTCCGGGCCCAGATCGAGCGGGACTACGCAAAGCGCCTTGCCGACTTGGCGCTGGTGTCCGTCGGCGGCGGCGAGGTCGGCACCATGCGACAGGCGCTCGACAACATGCGCCACGAGACACGGCAGCAGGCCGAGCACCACACACACCAGGCGGCCCAGATTGGCCGCAGCGTGCACGACCCGTTGGACACCTTGCTTAGGCGCTACAACGAGCAGCGTCGTGCCGTGGAGCTGCTGGTGGCGCAGGTGCGCGGCCTGTACGAGCGCCTGCTGCGCGAAACCAACCGGCTCCGCCAGGAGTACGCCGACGAGTGCGGCCGCTACAAGCTGATGCGCGCCGAGATGCTGCTTGCCTTGGGTGCCGAGCACGAGCGGCTCCTGGCCCGCATTGCCAAGCACCACGAGGCCATGAACCGCGTGCGCCAGCAGTACTTCCAGCTGGCGGGCACCACCCAGCAGTGGCACGAGCAGTACGTGCAGGCATGGCTGGCGGCGCTCCGCCGACTCGAGTCCTTGGACCGCGACCGCGTTATCGAGACGCGCAAGCACATGTGGGAGTTTACCAACGCCGTCTCCACCTCGTGCGTGAGCGACGCCGACAGCGCCGAGGAGATGCGCACCATGTTGGAAAAGGTGGACCCTGTGAGCGACTGCGGCCACTGGGTGGCGCACAACAAGACTGGGTCCGAGGTGTACGAGGCCGAGTCGTTTGTGGACTACGCCAAGGGCGAGAGCGACGCCACGGCGCAGCGTGGGCACCGCACGGCGTGCTTTGACACGGGACCGGCGACGGCCCCGGCCACGCCGCAGGCCACCAAGCCCCTGCACGCCCGCACGCAGTCGCTGCTGTCTGCCAAGGCCAGCAGCCGGCAGGTGGCCGTGTCGGCGACTGGCAGCCCGGTGCAGCGGCAGCGGCGCGACACCGACCCGTTTGTCGACACCTCGCGGGCCGAATCGACACGGGCCGACGCGCTGCGGGCGGACACGTCACGCCCTAGGGCAGGGCTGCTGCACACTGCGCGGCTGCGTGCCAACACGCTGCTGACGGCGACCCGCCCCACAGAGCAGCTCTGGGCGGTCCCGAGCCTCGATCCCGCGTCGGCTCCCGCCCTTGCCGCGCCCCACCACTCGCGTGCGCTGCAGTCGCCCACGTTGCTGGTCCCGTCACACACCATCTCCAAGGGCTCGGCAACGCTGCACGACCTGGAGGACGTGCGCCTTCTGCACTACCTGAGCTCGGTGTTTGACGAGCAGCCGGCACGGCTGGAGGCAAGCGGCTACACCCTGGCCCTGAACACGCTGCAGCGGCTGTGGGCCCTGCCGTCGCGGCGGCTGCGGCTGCGGCTGCGGCCAACCAGCGTGGTGATCGAGAGCACCAAGAACACGGCTTCTGCCGGGGCGTCCGCGCCGGACTCCAAGTCGACGCCGGCGACGCCGAACCGGCCAAAGGTGGCGTTGTCGAAGGACTTCAGCATGAACTTTGACCCGCTCACATCGGCGTTGGACGACTTGGCGCGCGGCGGCGACGGCGACATGAACCAGTTCCGCAGGCTGGTGCGGGCACTGAAGCTGGCCCCCACGACGCCCGCTGCAATGCGGCCGGCGAGCGGGGCTCTGTCGGCGGCCGGGAGCAGCGCCACCGTGGCGATGGATACAACACCGCGTTTGACACGCCTGCGTGGCCACAGCCGCTCGCGGCGCTCATACCACAGTCTTGCGGACATGGTGGTGCCGCAGGTGTGCTCCAACGGAGCCCCGGTGATTGCGCGTGCGGTGGCGCAGTTTGCTTTCGAGGCCATGGACCCGGAAACGGACACGACGATTGCCAAGGGCGACAAGTTGTTGGTGTACGAGAAGATGCCCGACCTGTGGATTGGCGTGGAGAACTTGCGCACCGGCCACTGGGGCACCGTGCCCGGGAACTACGTCAAGATGGGCGAGCATGTATTCTAGGACGCCGCTGCTGTAGTGAATCAATGGTAATGGGCTTGGGTCGCCGTCAGTGGATGCCGCTGGACCAGGTTTCGTTCCAGTGCGGGCCGAACCACTGCTTGACGCTGGCCACCATCTCGGCGTCGCGCGGCGAGTCGCTGGCGACAAGGGCATGGTTGGCCAACGCCAGTTCCAACTCAGCCACCGACAGCACACCGAGCACCGTGGGGGCGGCGCGGACACGCATCTCGCGCAAGGCGAAGCGCGTCGCCAACTCGGCCAACTCCTCGCCGTAGGTGTCGTGCAACTGGCGGGCAACCAGCTGGGCGGCGGCGCGCAACGCGGGAGGCGCGGGGTGGAAGTCCATGGTGGACTGGGAGCGCAACAACAGCATGGACAAGATGGAGCCGTTGAGCACGGTGCCCACGCCGTGCGCCTTCAATGCGTCGTACCCGCTGTCGAACAAGCGGGTGTTCTGCAAGCAGCCGTTCAGGTACAGCAACACGGCGTCGGCGGGGCCCACGAGCGGGTCAGCAGCGCAGCGCCGCGCCACCTCGACCAAATGCAGCAAGGGGTAGCCGCTGAAGCCAAAGTGGCGGATGAGGCCCTCCTTCTTGAGGAGCGCCAACTCGCGCAAGGCGCCCAACGCCTCGTCGAACGAGACAAACTCGCAGTCGTGGGCGTACACCAAGTCCAAGTACGTGGTGTTGAGGCGCTGGAGTGAGCGGAGCACCAGCGCGCGGATGGCCTGCGGCGAGTAGTCGAACTCGTCCAAGCGCACGCGGCCGGCCTTGGTGCAGATGTAGTACAGGCTGCGCGGGTGCTCGGCCGCGACGGCCGCCAAGGCGCGGCCCAACAACTCCTCGCTGGAGCCGTAGTACGGCAGCGTGTCGATGGCGTTGATGCCGTGGGTGAAGGCGTGGCGCACCAATGCCGTGATGGGCAACAGCGCCGGGTCGTCGTTGTACTGCGTGTTGAAGACGGCGCCGCCAAGCACCAACGGCGAGAGGCCGTCCAACGAAGCGGGCACGGGGGAGGGCGTCATGGGAAAAGCGTGGCGTTAAAGTGTGGCGATTGCGCGAGCGGCGCGTTCTACGGCCGGTTACTCCTCGTCGCTGACAAACACATCGACCACCTCGACCGGCTGGTCGAGGCCGGCGCCGGCACTGCCCCACGCGCCCATTTGCTGGTAGTGGCTTGCAAACAAGTCCTGGTTCCACACAAACCCCTGGCTGCAGCGCAACGCCATCAGATAGCTGGTTGCCATCTGGCCCGTGCGGGGATCGTAGCGGCGGATCTCGTACACCAGGTGCAGCTCGTCCATCAACATGGTGCGCGACAACAGGCGCCGGCGCCGTTGCCAGGGAGAGGACGGGGACGCAAGCGACGAGCGGCGGAAGCGCTCGCGCTCTCCAGGAACAGCCGGGACCCCGGCGTCCGGCGCCGGCTCCGGAGCGGTGTGGAAGGTGTGCCTGCGCACACGGCCCGCCGGCGGCGTCCAGGGCTCGGCGGTGGGTGTGTCGGTGAGCGCGGCGGCGGCAGCAGGCGCTGGCGAGAGGGCGCGGGTGCGTGTGTGGGAGCGGGCGCGGGAACGGGTGCGCGCGGTCGGGGGCGGCGACGGGGGGGGAGGCGACTGCACGCGCTTTCCCGGGAGCAGCGGCAGCGGCTCCGGCAGCAGAACCCGCTTCCCCGGCAGCAGCGACATGGTCTCGGGCTGGTTGCGCGCGGGTGCAGCTCGCATGCACGCCATCGAGCCGGTCACGTGGGCGCATCTGCACGCGTGAAGACGACGCGCGAACGGCTGCGAGTTGACGGATGCTGGGGAGCGGGCTGCGGTTCTTTGTGCTGGAGCTGGAGCTGGAGGAGGAGGCTGCCGCGGTGTTTTCCTGCGCGGCGCAGCGTGCGACGTCGCCCTGCTCGGGGCCGCGTGTCTCGCCGTCCCGCGCGGAGCTGCCGGCGGGGGCGTTTGCAGCGTTTGCGAGCCTGCTCCAGACGGTGAACAGCAGCGTGGACATGCACCACATCCGCCAGTTGTACGAGCGGTATGCCCATCTCGAGGCCGACGAGGCGGTGCTCCGGGCCGCCAACGATCTTCTCGATCTTGTCATGCTTGCGCCCGAGCCGGTGCGGTCTCTGTCGCCTGCGCGGTCGCCGCCCGCGAAGCGCGCCAAGCGTCGCCGGCCCGCTGCCTCCCACAAACAGCGGACGCTTGTGTTTCCCAGCCAGCGGGCCGCCACGGCGCTGCCCCCGGCCGAGACCCCGTCTCCGCTGCGCGTGGTGCGCTGGACACGCTACGTGGGCTCGCTCCAGTTCAAGGCGTGGGCCACTCGCTCCATGCTCGAGCCGCTCGCGTACGGGTCGGCTCTCTGCGTGCGGCGGTTGCGGCCGCTGGGGAAACCGCCTCGGGGAGGGAGCCGGCAGCAAGACACCGCCACCCGGTTGGTGGACGAGGCGGGCGACCGCGAGGTGGCGCGGCTTCCTCTGGACGTCGCCACGCTTCTCGCACCGCTTCTCGACATGAAGCTTGTGGCCACGCGCTGTGCGGTGCTCCTGTGCGATCACGCGCTCCGCATCGGCGACTCGTTTGCGGTGCAGCTCGACGTCAGCCTCACCTCGGTGGCGTTCGAGGAGTTGGGGGTGGGTGTCCCCGCCAACGCACACCTGTTGGTGCGCCAGCACGATGCCAGGTGGCACACAGGGGTGGAGACCCAGGGAGAGGAGGCGTTGCACACGCGACAGGCGTGCATTGCGCGGTTGTTCCAGCGGTTGGGTGTTGTTGCGGATGCGCCGCGCGAGGACGCGGGAGAGTCCGGGGGCCGTGAACCCGAAGGACGTGATTCTGACGGTCGCGAGTCCGGCATCAGCAGCTCCCAGCTGGGGCTTGTGGACCCCAACGAAGTGTCTCTTGATCAGCTTCGGGAGTTCTACCGCACGCTGCAGCAGATGGCGTTGTTGGAGGGCCTCCCCGAGACCACCCCGCCCAGCGACACCTTCAAACTAGACCTCCGCTCGTACCAGCGGCAGGGGCTCTCGTGGATGCTTGTGCGGGAGAAGGAGCACGCGCTCGCGACGCCCTCTGCAGAAAACGGCGCGGCGTCGGTGGCAGCACTTGCAGAGGCGGAGGCGCGGATGAATCCGTTGTGGCGCGAGCTCCAGTGGCCCGCATACACGCCGTTCAACCCCGATCTCGCCGAGGAGGACAGCGAGGCGCACGGCGCGTCCGTGTTCTACGCCAACATGTACTCGGGCGAGCTTGCGCTCTCCAAGCCGGTGGTGAGTGACATGGTGCGTGGGGGGATCCTTGCGGACGAGATGGGTCTCGGCAAGACCATCTCGACCCTCTCGCTCGTGCACGCCGCGCCCCGCGACCTCCTGGGGTCCGTGTCTGACGACTACGCCGCCGGCACGACGTTGGTGGTGGTGCCGATGCTGTTGCTTCTGCAGTGGGCACTGGAGTTTGCTCGTGCCCATGCCACGCCAGGCGGGTGCTACGTGTACTACGGGAGCGAGGGCGGCATGGGCAGCATGCAGCGCATGCTTTGCGGGGCGACGGCGCCGCTTGTGGTGCTCACGACGTACGGAACGGTCATGAGCGAGTGGCAGAGGCAGCAGCAGGCGCCGAGCACGGGTCTCTTTCTGGTCAGGTTCTTCCGCATTGTGCTTGACGAGGGCCACACGATCCGCAACCGCACCACCAAGACGTCGCGTCTGGTGTATGACCTCCGGGCGGCGCGCAAGTGGGTGGTGACGGGCACGCCTATGGTGAACCGCCTCGACGACTTGTACCTGTTGGTCAAGTTCTTGGAGTTGGAGCCGTGGAGCGGGTTTCTGTACTGGAAGCTGTTCATCGCGACGCCTTTCGAGCAGCGCCGAATCCGCCAGGCGTTGGACGTGGTGCAGGCGATCTTGGAGCCGGTGATTTTGCGGCGCACCAAGCAGATGAAGCAGCGCGACGGCCGCCCACTCGTGGAGTTGCCCGAGAAGGAGGTGGAGGTGGAGGAGGTGGCGTTTGATGACGGCGAGCGCACCTTGTACGAGTGGTTTTTGAAGAAGGCGGAGCTGCTGTTTGCCGAGATGCTGGCGAGCGGCGAGTTGATGAAGAAGTACACCACGATCTTGGTGCACATTTTGCGGTTGCGCCAGCTCTGCTGCCACCCGCGGTTGGTGGGGGCGCCAGGCAGCAGTGGCGACGACTTGGACGAGGACGGCGCGGCAACACAGCTCCCGTTTGAGGAGGCCGAGGACGGCGGGCGCCCGCCTGTGGAGGCTCCGCCGCCGCCGGCCTCGGCCGAGGAGGTGGCGGCGGTCAAGGCGACGATGCGGGGGGTGCGCTTGCTGGAGCTGGAGTGTGCCATCTGCACGGCGAGCCCCGTGGAGCCATCGCAGGCGTGCGTGACGGAGTGCGGCCACGTGTTTTGCTTGGAGTGTATGCTCGAGCACATTGAGTTCCAGACGGCGCGCCAGAACCTGCCGCGGTGCCCCATGTGCCGTGCGGAGGTGTCGCGGCGGCGGTTGTTTCGTCTCCGGGGACTGGTGCTGGTGGAGACGCCCGTGGAGGAGTGGGACATGGTGCGCTACGACCCGAGCATGAAACTGGCCAAAATCAAGGCGTTGCTTCGCCACTTGCACGCACTCCGGCAGCAGTCGTCGCGGGAGAAGGTTGTGGTGTTTTCGCAGTTCTCTGCCTACCTCGACTTGATCGAGCAGGTGCTACGGGACGAGGGCTCGGGGGTGTTCCGCGTGCTCAAGTTTGACGGACGGCTCCTGATGCAGGAGCGGCTGCGGGTGCTCCAGGCGTTCCAGGAGGACGAGGACGGGCAGGGGGAGTCTGGAGAGTTGGTCCAGCACACCAGCCAAGCCCTGGACTCGAGCCAGTCGCCCGTTCCGCCCACCGCCATTCTCCTCCTCTCTCTCAAGGCCGGCGGCGTTGGACTCAACCTCACGAACGCCTCGCGCGGCTTCATGATGGACCCGTGGTGGCTGGGGAGCATCGAGGACCAGGCCATCGACCGGCTCCACCGGATCGGCCAGCGCCACAGCGTCAAGATTGTCCGGTTTGTTGTCCGCGGCACGATCGAGGGTAAGATGCTCCGGATCCAAGAGCGCAAGCGGCAGTTGGGTGATCTCGTGGGTGCACGCGAGGAGGAGCGGCGCCAGCGGCGGTTGGATGAGATCCAGTTGTTGTTTGACGGCGACGAGTAGCGCGTGGGACGTCGGCTACAGCATCACGAGGCACGCTGGATCGAGGACACGCTTGTCGAGCCGGCTGTGGTGCTCGTTGACCCACTGGCGAAGCTGTGCCGTCAAGACGGCAGGATGCGCGGTGGGGTCGCCCTCGGCGCCCCGCAGCAACGCCCGCATGTGGTCCAAGGTCATAACCACGTCATCGTGGCGCATCCCCGTCTGCTGCGCGAGCTCGTGCACCGAGGTGTGTCCGCGGCGGTGTGTGTGAAGAAGGACGGCGCGGGCAATGGCCTGCGACCAAAAGTGGAGGTACGTAGCTCTGCCAAAGTCGGACAAGGGGTGCTCGGGACCGCTGAGAATGCCCTCGCTCCGGGAGATGGCGTAGCTCACCTCAATCAACAAGGACCCGAGGCCGCGGCGCTGGAACGGCGGGAACACCAAGATGCACGCCAAGTTGTTGTCCTCCCACGAGAGGCGCTCCTTGGAAAAGAAGCCCATGGGCACCTCGCGGGGCGCGTCCAGGTCGGCGTCCGGGTCCTGGCCGTACACGACGTAGAAGTCAAAGGAGTCGACGGCAAAGAACACCAGCTTGTTGTCCAAGAAGAGGCGCGCAAAGAGACAGAGGTTCTGGCAGAAGAGCATGTGGCGGTATCCGCGGACACGGCGCACCGAGTGGCGCTCGTCAGCGTACACAAGCAGTCCGGGGAGGCGGGTGGCGTACTCGCAGTGGTGCTGGTGGCCGAGCACGGCGGCTGCGGAGCGCGCGTACTTGAAGCAGTGGTTGCACACGTGGAGCGTGTCGAGCCAAAAGCCTGGGTCTTGCGGCTCGATGGGCGCCACGGCAAGGCGGGCCTTGGACAGCGTGCCAGTGGGACGTGCAATGGAGCCCTCCTTGCTGGTTCCGGTCACCTCGCCGCCCAACGTGCAGCTGTCGGCAGCAAAGTACAAGGGATTGCCGTACCAGGTGTCAAACTCGTTGCAGCCGAAGCAGACACGGCGGATGTTGGGGTGCTCCAAGGAGCCGTACTCGTCCAGAACCACGTGGGAGCGGTTCCCCATTGCAGTGGCCAGACGTGGTGCTGCTCAGACGCTCCAGGAGACACGAAAACTCTCCGCCCGTGCGCCGCCGACGATGCCAGGGAATGCTGGAAATCCGCCTGTGCGGCGGGTCGTGGCGCTACCGCGAGGGCATCGGGCGGGGCACGGATGGGATGGCTGTGTGCAGGAGAATACTTTTTTTTTTGGTTGTGCAAGCGTGAAGCGAGGGCGAGCACGGACACATGGGAAAGTACAGGCCGCGGTTCAATGACAAGGCGCGGGCGGGGATGCTTGCAAAGCAGGCGGCGTTGAAGAAGGTGCGGAACAAGCAGTTTTTCCGGCACTTGGAGGACGGCACGGAGACGGAGGTGCGGGACGAGCCGGTGGAGGAGGAGAACCCCAACGCGGACGTGCTTGCGCCGGTGCTGCAGGAGGAGCGCGCGCGGCGCAAGCGGCAGTTGGAGGAGCAGTTGTTTGGACAGAAGGAGTCGAAGGTGCTGCGGGCAAAGAAGAAGCGGATGGAAAAGTACATCGAGCACCAGTTGAAGCGGGAGGAGAAGCAGGTGTTGCTTGCCAAGCTCAAAGAGACGGCGGTGGACACATCCAAGTTCAAGCTGTCCAAGACGTTGGGGACGGGGCGGCAGACTCGGCGAGAGGAGATTGCCGACGCGTTGGAGTTGGAGCGGCAGGGGCGGGGGAGCGACGCGACGCGCGAGGTTTTGTACGAGGAACACACGGTGAAGGAGTGGGAGGGGGAGGAGGTGGCGGCCCCGGTGTCTTCGTTTATTGATCACCGGCAGTCGGCGACGGGTTTTGGGTTCAAGGACTTGCCGCAGGTGCAGAGGCGGAAGCTGGCGAAGGCGTACTCGTGGCGGTCACGGGTGGCAATGGAGGAGAACAAGAAACGGCAGCTTGAGGATGATTATGAGAGCAGTGAGGGGGGTGAACAGAGCGAGGAGAGCGAGGAGGGCGAGGACAGTGAGGAGGCTGAAGCTCTCAGTGGCCCGGTTGAAGGCACCCCTTTCAAGGGCTTCAGTGATACCAATGTCACTGACTCTGATGCAAACCTCGGCTCCGACTCTGGCTCCGACTCTGGCTCCGACTCTGGCTCCGACTCTGCCCCCTCAGACACGCCCACCCCGCCCGGACGCATCTCTCGCACCGAACGGGCCACCTCCTTCATCGAATGGGCTGAACAACAGGTGCGCACCCTCGAGGGCCGCACCGAGATGGTCAATCCTGACATCAAGACCCTCCCCGAAGAGTACCGCAACCGCAAGCCGACGTACCACGCGGAAGACCACGAGGTGTCCGATTCGGAGCAGTTTATCCCCATTGATGAGAGCTTGAGCCGCAAGGCGTATTTTGTGGAGGTGGAACGGCTGCTCGAAGTGCAGCAGCTGCGGCTCCAGCTCCCGGTGTTTGCCGAGGAGCACCGCATCATGGAGGCCATCCACCACCACGACTGCATCGTGCTCTCGGGCGCAACCGGCTCCGGAAAAACCACGCAGGTGCCCCAGTTCTTGTACGAGGCGGGCTATGGCAGCAGCCCCGACACGCCCGGGATGATTGGCATCACGCAGCCCCGGCGTGTGGCGGCGGTGCTGATGTCACAGCGCGTGGGCGCCGAGTTGGGAAACCACGGACACGTGGTGGGCCACCAGATCCGGTTCGACACTACCACCAGCAGCAACACCCGCCTCAAGTTCATGACCGACGGTGTCTTGTTGCGGGAGATGATGGCTGACTTCATGCTCTCTCGCTACCTGGCGGTGGTGATCGACGAGGCGCACGAGCGCAACATCAACACGGACATTCTCATTGGCATGCTCAGCCGCGTGGTGCGGTTGCGCCAGAAGTACAACCTTCAGGACCCTGCCAAGCACAAGCGCTTGAAAGTGATCATCATGTCCGCCACGTTGCGCGTGGCGGACTTTACCGAGAACACGGTCTTGTTCCCGCTGCCGCCGCCGGTGTTGCTGGTGGAGGCGCGCCAGTTTCCCGTGAGCGTGCACTTTAACCGGCGCACCGCGTTTGACTACGTGGAGGAGGCGGTGCGCAAGACCGCCAAGATCCACCAGCGGTTGCCGCCCGGCGGGATCTTGATTTTCCTCACGGGGCAGCAGGAAATCCGCACCGTGGTGGAGCGTCTCCGCAAGCAGTTCCCGATGGTGGGGCGCAGACAGGAGACGCCCGCAGTGCAGGTGGCGGTGGACGGCGAGTACGCAGAGGTGGAGGACATGGAGTTTGGGCTTGCCGGTACTGCTGCTGGTGCCGAGGACGACTACGTCGGCTCGGACAGCGAGGGTGAGGAGGAGGGATTTGATGAGGAGCGCGAGGAACACCAGACGGACCGCGATCCGTTGTGGGTGCTTCCGTTGTACTCGCTTCTCCCCACCAAGGAGCAGATGAAGGTGTTTGCCGAGCCCCCGGCGGGCGCGCGTCTCTGTGTCGTGGCTACGAACGTTGCCGAGACGTCGTTGACGATTCCGGGCATCCGCTACGTCGTGGACTGCGGCCGCGCCAAGGAGCGCAAGTACAACGAGGAGACGGGCGTGCAGAGCTTCGAGGTGGAGTGGGTGAGCAAGGCGAGCGCCGACCAGCGCAGCGGCCGTGCTGGCCGCACGGGGCCTGGCCACTGCTACCGCCTCTACTCGCTGGCGGTGTACGAGCACGACTTTGCGCAGTTTCTGGAGCCCGAGATCCTCCGCATGCCGGTGGAGAGCGTGGTGTTGAACATGAAGAGCATGGGCATTGACACCATCGTCAACTTCCCGTTCCCCACGCCGCCGGACCGCCGGGCACTTGACAAGGCGGAGCGGGTGTTGGGCTACTTGGGGGCGGTGGACCACCGGTCTGGGCGCATCACCGACGTGGGCCGCGCCATGGGCAAGCTCCCGCTCAGTCCACGGTTTGCCAAGATGCTTGTGGTGGGGAACCAGATGGGCTGCTTGCCCTATGTGGTGGCGGTGGTGTCGGCCTTGTCTGTGGGGGACCCGTTTTTGAACGAGCACGAGGCGGGCGTGGCGGTGGTGGTGGCAGAGCCGGTGGAGGGCGCGGCGGGCGAGCTGGACAGCGACGCGGAGCCCGCGCCCGGAGCCCGCGCCGTGCCCGTGCTGGAGGAAGTGCGGGCGCGGCGGGCGCAGTTCAACAAGGCGCGGGCGCAGTTTTCGCAGTTGGACAAGCACAGCGACGCCCTCCGGCTTCTCTGTGTGGTGTGTGCGTACAACCACGTGCCCTCGGAACAGCAGGGCGCATTCGTGCGGTCTCACTTTTTGCGGGGCAAGGCCATGGACGAGATTGTGCAGTTGCGGCAGCAGGTGTCGCTGCTCGTGGCATGCGGCGGTGAGCTCAAGTTGCCGCTTCCGAACGCCAAGCAGGTGGCGGCGTTGAAGCAGATGGTGGCTGCCGGGTTTGTGGACCAGGTGGCGCTTCGGGGCGACTTGGCGTCGCCTGACGTGAGCATCTCGAACCGCACGCCGGTGCACCGCGTTCCGTACGCGCCCCTCTTTCCGGCCACCGACGAGCACGACCGCACGCTGGACCCGTTCGTGTACATCCACCCCAACGCGCTCGCGCTGCTGGCGGGCGACATGCCGCCGCAGTACATGGTGTATCTGCACTTGAGTCTCGGGGCGAGCCGCGAGCCGGACCGGCCGGCGCGGCTCCGGATGCTCCCGCTCGTGGACATCGGCGGCAAGCTGCTTGCCAACGTGGCGCGCGCAAGCGGGCTTGTGACCTACTCCAAGCCGTTGGGCCACCCGTACGCGCCCAAGGTGCTTCTGAGCACGCGGCGCGAGTGCTGGGTGGTGCCGCGCATGGGCGCCGCGATTGGCAGCGGCGGGGTTGGCTGGGACCTTCCGGCAGTCAAGGTGGTGCAGAACCGCGTGGACGGCAAGTGGGTGACGTAGTGCGCTGTGTGGATTAGAGCGGCTCGACGCCGAGAATGGCCCGCGAGTACACCTTCAACAACTCCACCTCCTCGTATATCTTGGTGTATGCCTTGGCAAACGCAACGCTGTGGATCTCCTTCCAGTGGAACAGATCAAAGTCGCGCTTGGAGAACAGCAGTGGCTGGCGGGCGGAGGCAATCTGGTCTGCCTCCAGCAACTCCTGCTGCCGCTGCACGTCCGCGTCGTTGACATCGCCCACGCGGGCCGCCATGGCGCGCTTCTCCTCGAGCACGTCCAATGCGGCAAACAAGCGCTTGCGCGCGAGCAACGCCGAGGGCATGTACTGCGGCAACCGGTTGCGGCTGCCAAAGCACGACGAGAGGAGGAACATGATGAAGATGACGCTGCACACGGCGTCGCGCCGGAGCGCAAGCAACAGCACCAGCGGGTTGTCGATGCCGTACGTCTCCCACACGCGGTAGCTGTGACCCAAAATGCGCACCTCCACGATGGCGGCGTACAAGCGGTCGCACACGTCCAATACACGGCGGTACGCCACCGGGTCAAAGTCCAGGAACGCCTGCAGGTGTTCGCGCTCGGCCACACCGAGCATCTGGCGGGCGGCGTACAAGCTCTGCGCCAAGCGCACCTCGCGGATTGCCAGAAGCTCGGTCGTCAACTCGGTGGGGTCGTCGTCCTTGTCGCGGTACAAGTAGCGCTCGGAAACCATCTGGTACAGCTGGTTGAGGTGGCCCAAGACACAGGCAAGGGTCTTGCGGATCTCGTGGCGCGCAAAGAAGGGCCAGAGCACCCAGTTGATGCCCACCGAGGTCCAAATGCCCACCATCAACACTGCAAGCATGACAAACAGGCGCTTGGCACGTCCCGCGCCAGTGTCGCCGCCAAATGCCGCCACGGTGAAGCTCAACAAGCCAATCACCCCCAGCTTGGCGTGCAACAAGTACAAGTAGCGCACCAGGAAGGGCACCGCAAAGAGCATGGCAAACACGCACATGACGTAGGGGCCTCCACGGCCGGAGTGTGCCGCGGCAGTCTGAGCACAGAACCCCCACACGACGCCCAACGCGCAGCACACGGTGCGGGACATGGCCTTGCGGAGGTTCCCGTTCACCATGGGGTTCATGACGATGTACAAGATCATGGGTGCCCAGAAGCAGCGGTAGCCATAGTACCAATCCAGCGTGGCGGCAAGCCAGCCAGGAACCATGAGAAGGGTGATGCATGCGGTGGCCTTGAAGGCGTACCGCAGGTCGCGGCTGTAGAGGCCGTCGGCAATGTGCATGAGGGTGCCGGCCACGCCCGCCCGCTCGCTGGCCACAAAGTCGGTGTGGTTGATGGCGCGCTTGGGGGTCATGGCGGCGGGGCTGGGCGGGCTCTTTTCGTCCTCCGCCTGCGGCAGGTCCTCCTCCCGGCCGTCCAAGCCGCGGTGGTGCAGCGTGTCCATGTGGTAGATGCGCACAAACACCTCCTCCACGTCGCGCGTGGTGTTGTAGAAGCTCAACACGGGGCTGTTTCCCTGGTCGTGCAAGCACTGGCGTGGCAACCGCGTCAAGGCGCGGTGGAACGGGTAGCTGGGAAAGTTCACGTGCCAGCGCAGCAGCACACGGCACAAGTGCTCGACGCGGCCGCTCGTGGCAAGCACTGCTTTGGCCACGGCACGGATGTACCGCACAAGCAAGAGAGTGTTGACGGCGTCCTCGTCCGCGAGCAACAGCGGGTTGAAGTGAGGCAGCCGCGCAAACTGGCGGTACAGCAGATCGACGGCAAGAATTGCCTGCTTGATGCGCGCCGTGGTGGCCTGCAACTGCTCGACGTGGGCGTCGCGGGCCGTGGAGGAGGCCGCCGCCGTGCTGCCGCACTCGCCCAAGCACGCACTGGATGCGGCAAAAAAGGCGCGGCAGTCGGTGAGGAGCCAGTAGAGGGGCCTGCGGAAGAAACGGGCAAGAATGGCAACCAGTTGGGGGGCGGTGGGAGACGGTGGCAATGGGTCGAGCGGACTGCTGTGGGCGGAGAGACCCGCAAAGTCCTCGGCCTCGTGGCCTGTGAAGAGGGAGTTGGAGAGGGCAGCAGTGCGGAGAAGCGTGACCGAGGTCTGCAACAGATTGCGGAGATCGCGGGCGGCATCCACGGGGAACCGCAGGACAGTCAACTGATTGGCACACTCGCGAAACTCCTCGCTGAGAAAGATGGTGCGCTCGGTCAAGACGCTGCCCATGCGGGCGGTGTCCTGGGGCTGCAGCGGAGTGGGGGGCTGCAACACCAAGTCCAACGCGGCGCAGATCTCGTCACACGTGTCGGCCAAGCAGCGGACAACGGGACGGTGGCCGGTGTTGGGGAGGATGCAGGCGGCGGCAAGCAGCAACAAGACGCCAAACAAGTAGCCCAAGCCCACTCCGCGCGCAATGCTCCAGTTGGGGTGCGGGAATTGCTGCTGGATGGAGGACATGGCGAGCATGCACACGCCCAGGGCGAGCGTTGTGTAGTACAAGCGGTTGTAGTGGGCGCGCACCCAGCACATGAGAAAGAGCGCGGGAGTCTGGATGGCGGTGTAGGCGCCGCCGGGGTGTTTCATGATGGTGTTGCTGCAGGTGGCGACGTAGAGGGCGAGGGCGCCCCACCCGAGGCCCAAGGCGATGCCGACAATCAGCTGGAGGGTGATTTCGATCTGGACGCCGAGCGAGTGGGCGGGGTGGTTGAGCACGACGGCAATGATGATAAACACGCCGTGGGGGCCGAGCCAGCGGCGCAGGGGGCCGGCGACGCAGAGCACCACCAGGACAAAGAACGCGAGAAAGAACTTGGCGAGCGGGAGCCAGTTGCGGGTGGTGATGTGGGCGTCGCGGTGGAGCTGGCGGCGGAGCCGAGCAAGAGGGTTGCGGGACGGCCGCGGCGGGGCGGGCGGGGCCAAGGCGGCCGCGTGCTCCTCGGCGAGCGAGTCGTAGAAATGGCTGGTGCTGGGGGCGGTGAAGACGGGCTCGAAGAACCCCTTACGGAGCTCCTGGAGGTTGAAGGTGCGGAGCGGCTCATAGGGGGCGCTGTACACGCGGCCGTAGAAGCCACTGAGCCGCTGGTAGAGCAGCGACGTCTGGGGCCGCGTCAGCAGCGCCGTGGAGGACGTGCGTGCTTCCATGTCCGGCGCACTGGGTGCACAAACAAGCGGCCGTGATGTGCACGTTCATGCACGGCGCAGCACATGCAGGTCGATGCGCAGCCAAATAGGGAAATTGCCTGTTGTGGCGCGATGGGCAAATGCCCAGTCAGGACGGCGTGCGGCGGTAAAGAAAGCATTAAAGTTGCCGGCGAACGCAGGAGGAACGATATCTCCAAGCGGCTGGTGCGCAAAGAAGCGCTGCTGCTTCTCAAATAGCGGGGAGAGCCGCCCCAGCCCACAGTTTACTGCCAGGGGCCCGTATATTCGCAGCTCAGCGCGCCGTCACGTGAGAAATACGCGCGGAGCCGCGCAGTAGGGTCACGGCTCAGCAGCCGCAGCCACTGTGCGCCTGCTTGCCGCATGCCCATGCAGTGTCCATACTAGCTCTTTTTCTTCCCTGAGGATGTATAGCACGGCGTTGGCTCTAGTGGCGTTGTTGGTGGCAGCGGGGGCGTCGGCCGCCCACATCTCTCTTCCGTTCAACAGCTCTGTGTTTTTTGGCAGCGGCTTTACGGCCCATGGGGCGCACGAGATCTTGTACCTTGTGACTACGGTGGAGGTGGGCTCCAACCAGCAGCCGGTGGAGATGTCGGTGAGTTTCTCGGACCCCCAATCGGTGGTGTACGAGCTGTACGATTGCCGCTTCATAGGCGTTTACCCCGACAGCGTGCCCAGTCGGTGCTACACCGGCCCGTATCCGCCATTCGCTGCAAACGAGTCCGATCTGTACACGCAGCTCAACAACGCCTCGTGGTCGACGCATGTGCGGATGAAGGGATTCCAGGCCTGGGAGGAGGTGACTTGGGTCAGTGACGCGTTCGTGTTGGGCAACACCACCTTCGACGATGTCGTTTTCCTGGTGCCTACCAATGGCATGGTAAGAGACGGCGACTTTAACCAGTTGGGTCTTGGTTTGCAGCACAAGGGCTACAACGTGTCGGACAATGGCGCTTCGGAAGAGTTGGCAGCAGCGCTTGGCAGCCCGTTGGTGTATTCCATGTACACGGACTTGAACGGTTCTGACAGCACCTTGTTGGTTGGAGCGGTGGACCATGCTCGGTACGTGGAGCCGCTTGTGTATCTTCCTGTGGATGCTGCGGATGGGTTTTACGGCATTAGCCTCAACGGCACCAGCGTGTGGGACTCGGGGAACTCCTCGAACCCTCTCAGTTTTGTCCCCGACCTGCCGTTTTCCGTGCTTCCCTCGGAGGCGGTTGAGTCGATTGCCAACGCATTCGGCTGGGCGCAGTCTGAATACAACTTCTGGGGCGGTCTGTGTGACGGCATCGACAACTCCACGCTTGGGCTTGTCCTTGGCAACTTGACAGTCGAGATTCCGGTGTCCAACTTTGTCATGTACTTGTCCAGCGGGTACAACATGCTGTGTGCCCTTACGTTTGTGGATGCGTCTTCGGGCCCCTTACAGTACACGAGCAATTCGCAGTACCTGCTTGGTGCCGACGTGCTCCAGTACATGTACGTGGTGTTGTACCCGGAGAGCGGTGCTACGGCCCTTGCGGTGGCCAACCAGAACGCAACCAAGACTGATATCGAAGATGTGGATGATGACGTTCCCGGGGTGGTGGAGTCGACACAGCCCACCACCGTTGCGGTGGAGCGCCTGTTGGCCATCCGAGACTATGGCTACCCCACTCGGCTGGTATCTCTGGAGGACACTCCGAGCCCCGCAAAGTCTCACAGCAACACGGGGAAGATTGTTGGTGGCGTGGTGGGTGGTGTGGGTGGGGCAATTGTGCTCGCTGCCTTGGCATTCCTTGTGTGGTGGCGCAGGTCCAAGTCTACAAAGGCTAAGCCGGACGGAAGCGGCGATGTCGACCGCAAGAGTGAGTCTGTAGAGGACTTGGCGTAGACACTCGCGCCTCGCTCCGGCTGGCGCGCCTGTTTGTCGACAGAACTTGTTTGTTTCTCGCCACAGACTACGGAGTCACCACCACCTTCAAGGCCTTGGTGGTGGCGGCGGCGCCAAACACGTCGTACGCCTCCTCGAACTCGCTCAACTTGAAGCGGTGGGTGATCAACTTCTTGGCGTCGATCTTGCCGTCCACGACACGCCCCATCAACTCTGTGGTTGAGTACGTGGCCACCATGCCGGTGGAGATGTTGATGTTCTTGAGCCACAAGTCCTGCAAGTGGAGGTCGACCTTGGAGCCGTGCACGCCGACATTGGCGATGCTGCCGCCGGGACTGACAATGTCCTGGCACGTCTGGAACGTGGCGGGGATGCCGACGCACTCCATGGCAACGTCCACGCCGGGGTCGACCTTGGCGCTCGCGGGGTGCACCTCGCTGGCAATGGCGTACACGGCCGCCTGCACGCTGCTAACCTTGCTGGGGTTGATGGTGTGCGTCGCGCCAAAGGACTGGGCCACACGGAGCCGCTCGTCGTCCTGGTCGATGGCAATGATGCGGGACGGACCAAGCGGGACGGCCGTGAGGATGGCCGCGAGGCCGACGGGGCCGGTGCCCACGACGGCCACGGTGTCGCCCTTCTTGACGCCGCCGTTCAACACGCCGATCTCGTAGCCGGTGGGAAGGATGTCGGCCAACATCAACGCCTGCTCGTCGTCCAACAGGCTGGGCACGGGGATCAACAGCGCGTCGGCAAACGGCGTGCGCACGAACTCGGCCTGGGTGCCGTTGATGAGGTTGCCCAACAACCAGCCCTGGGTCTCGACGCAGTGCAGCTGCAAGTTGCGGTCGCAGTAGTAGCACTTGCCGCACTTGGACATGCACAGCACGAGCACACGGTCGCCGACCTTGTGCTTGGTGACGCCAGGGCCCACCTGCTGGATGATGCCGACCGCTTCGTGGCCCAACACGGTGCCGGGCTTGACCAGTGCCACGTCGCCCTTGAGGATGTGGAGGTCCGAGCCGCAGATGGTGGTGGCAGTCACCTTCAACACCGCGTCGGTGGGGTCGACAATTGCAGCCATGGGCACCGGCTTCCACTCGCGCACCCCCTTCCCCCCGTAGACCAATCCGTTCATGTGAGTAGACATTGGGCCCGGGAGAGGCGGCGGGCGGGCGCGGGGTTTTATAGGGGGGCCTGCGGGGGGGTGAGGCCGCGTGGGGGCAGCCGCCCCGCTTCCCCTCCCGGGGCGCCTGACCGGAAGGAGGGCCCGGGCCGGCAGGGCGAGCGGAAGCGCCGATTGCGGGGTGGTCAGGTCGCGGGACGGCCCGGGTGCGGGGTGGCCAGACAGTGGAGCGGCCCGAGTGCGGGGCCTCTGCATGTCCAGGATTGCGACAAGCCAGGGCGGGGCAATACGATGCGGGCGTGCGTGTTCGGTCTCGGAGTTCGAGGCGGGACGGGGACAGGGGGCGGTCGCCGGGGGGCTCCCGCACGGCGAGGGGTCGCCAAGGGGGCGGGTTCCTCCGCTGCACTGCCCCGCCGCGCACGCAGACGGGGCAATTGTGCGCAGCCAAGCCCGAAGCGCCGCCGGCGCGCTGGCGGCACGTCTGGCTCGGGGATGCGGAGGATCATCGCCGAAACCCACCTTCCCCACACTGCGGCACGTTTCTGCGGGCGATGCTGGACATATACCCGGGTCTCTCCGGGGAGGAGCACGAGCGGCGGCGGCGGGCGGTGCGGGCGCGGGAGGGGGTGTGGCTCGTGCAGCGCATCGTGGCGCCCGAGTACCCCAAGATTCTCGACACGCTCAACGAGTGCCGGCAGTGTCTCGAGGACTCGCCGGAGCCGAACCCGCTTGCGCTCAGCCTGTACAAGACGGAGTCGGTGAAGGGGTTGATTGTGCGGGAGCACCTGGAGCTCACGAAGCTTGACTTTATCCTCAAGCTCAAGGGCATGCCCAAGGCGGTGCGGTACGTGTTGCAGGAGCGGCTCCGGCTCCCGCAGATCGAGGAGGCGGCGCGGCTCATTGTGGCGGCAACGGAGCAGGCCGAGGCGTTGTTCCAGTCGCCGCAGGACGGCGAGAGCGTGCACGAGGGGTTGAGGCGGCTCTTGGAGAGCATCACGTTGGCGCGGCTCGCGTTGCAGACACCCACGCCGGCGACCTTGTTCCCCAAGCACGTGGTGGCGGGCGCGGCGTTTGAGCCGGCGCTTCCGGCGGCGATTGCGCTTGACGTGTACGTCCAGGACACGTTGATCGGCGTGGATGTGCGGCTGCTTGAGGAGGTGACGGAGAAGCCGTGGAGCGAGGTGAGTGCGGACGGGATCAGCTACGTGGACGAGATGAAGCAGAAGGTGCTGCGGCGCAAGCGGAGCGTCACGACGTTGTTCAAGGCGGGAGGGGGCGGCGAGCACGATCTGTTCCGGGACACGGCGACGCAAGGCGGGCTCATGCAGCTGTTGTTGCACCCGTTTGCCAAGTACCTGCCGGAGGAGTACATGACGCGCTGCGTGACGTACGGCGGGCGCGTGGTGATGGAGGTGGACAAGGCGGAGGTGCAGACGTTTGACCCGGTGTTGGTGCGCTGCGGCACAAAGTTGGACGGGTTGCACGGGTTGGTGCAGGGGTTGTATGAGAACTTGCGCGTGGTGCGGGGATAGTGGCTGGGCCGGTGGCCAGGCCAGGCCGGGCTGTTCCCGCGCCGCTCCCATTCCTCCCGCGCTGCGGGGCTGTGTCGTGCGCCTCCCAGGGCCGGGTAACTGTGCGTGGCGCGCGGCGGCGGGGCAAAATCCAGACGCCGGCGGGAACACCTCTTTCTTCCAATCAAAAAGTAAAGGGGGCATTTGCCACGGCGGGCCGGTGTATATTGTCAAGCCGGACCCGTTGCCATTTCTCCAAGAAATAGACTTCTCGCCACCCGAGAGCAAACACCCGGATAGGAAGTTCGTGGTCCGACAGTCCCTCGGGGCGATGGGTCCGAATGTCGATAGAAGGGTAACATCTGTAGAGCGAGGCGGCCGCCCGCGCTTGCCTCGCAGCACCGTCGTCTGCGGCACCGTCGTCTGCGGCACCGTCCGGCCGGACTGCCGCGCCGCCGTCCTGCGACCGTGCTCGCCCACGCCGCCTCCTGCACGCAGGGCGATGGAGCAGGATTTTTTTTTGTGCAGACGGCAGCTCCACTCCCGCATGGCTGGACACTCGCACCGCTCGTCGCTAAAGGGGAACCACAAGCCGTTCAAGCTGAAGCACGCCAGCAAGGGCGCGCTCAAGGCGATGAACAAGGGCAAGGTTGAGCGCGGGAGCGCCAACAACAAGCCGTTGAAGCAGGTGCTGAAGCTCGAGCGCAAGAACGCCGCGCGCCAGATCAAGGCGAGCAAAATGATGGCGCTGCAGCTCGAGCGGCGGTTGTTCGAGGGGGCGGCGGGGGCGCTGCGGGTGGTGACGGTGGTGGCTCTCACGGACGACGTGGACCCGGCACAGATTGCGGCCCAGCTCCTCGGCAGCGTTGACGAGGGCAGCATCGAGGTGGACGGTCCCGGCGTGTACGACGTGCGGGTGGCGCGGTTCAAGGCCAACTTGAAGGTGATCGTGGTGGACAACAACGACGCCATCGGCGTGTTGGACGCTGCCAAGGTGAGCGATTTTGTGGTGTTTGGGTTGCTGGCCACAGAGGAGGTGAACCCCGACGGCGGCGAGCAGCTTCTCCGGGCGTTGGAGCTCCAGGGCATTGCGCTGGTGGTGGGTGTGGTGCTGAACTTGGTGACGGCGTACCCGAAGCGCAATCTCCAGTTGGACGTGTACCAGTCGCTTCTCCTGTTCTTCAAGCACTTCTTTCCCAACACGGACAAGGTGTATGCGTTGGACCAGGCTCTGGAGGCGGTAAACTGCTTACGGCACTTGTGCCAGAAGTTCCCCCAGGGTGTGAGCTGGAGAGACTGCCGCGGCTACATGGTGGCGGACGGCGTTCTGTGGGACGAGGCGCTGGAGAGTCTTGTGCTCGAGGGCACGGCACGCGGGACGGGCTTCAATGCGGACCGGTTGGTGCACGTTCCGGGCCACGGCGACTTCCAGTTGAGTCGGTTGGAGAAGGTCCTGCGGGACGCGGACACGGAGGTGGTGGAGCCCACGGCGGAGCAGGACACGTTGGACGAGTTCCAGCCCGACGAGGGCGACGACATGGACATGGACTATGACGAGCGCATGCCGCCGCCGCTGCTGCGGGGGGTGCGGCTTGACGGCCACTTGTATCTCCCGGACACGAGCGGGACGGGCGGGGCGACGCGGGTGCCGAAGGGCACGAGTGCGTACCAGGCCAAGTGGTATGTGGACGACATGGTGGGGCTGGACGAGGAGGCGGACGAGCCGGTGGAGGAGGGGGCGGACGAGCCGGTGGTGGACGCGAGTGGCGACATGGACATGGAGAGCGAGATGGGCATGGACGACGCACGGCTGGAGATGTTTGTGGAGTTGCTGGCGGAGGAGGAGGAGCGCCAGTTGAAGCAGTACCGCGAGCGGGTGCAGGAGGACCTTGAGTTCCCGGACGAGATTGAGATCGAGCCGCAGCAGCGGGCGACAGAGCGGTTGAAGCGGTACCGCGGGCTCAAGCTGTTGGGGAACTGCCTCTGGGACTACGACGAGGAGGACGAGCGCAAGCCGTGGGCTCTCACGCACCTGTTGCGGGTGCACAACTTCAAGGCGACGCGGAACCGGGTGCTCAAGGAGGCGGCAATGGAGGCGCAGGTGTTGGCGGGGGCGCGCGTGCGGCTCTTTGTGCGGGCGCCGCGGCACGTGGCGGAGGCGTTGGCGGCGTCGGCTCGGGTGGCTTGCGTGTATGGCTTGCTTGAGCACGAGCACCAGAAGGCGGTGGTGAACTTCCACATCCGGCCGTGGGAGGGTGCGACGGAGGCGCTTGCGGCGAAGCGGCCGGTGGTTGTGCAGTATGGGTTCCGGCGGCAGGTGATTCAGCCGTTGTTCAGCGGGGAGGCGCGGAGCGAGAACGGCGTGGCCAAGTACGACAAGTTCCTCCACCCGGAGAACACGACGGGGTCGATTGCGGTGTGCGTGGCGCCGGTGGCGTTTGCGCCAACGACGCCGGCGTTGTTCTTCACGGGCAGCCTGCCGGAGGAGATGGAGATGGTGGGGCAGGGAACGTTCCTCGGCACGGACAACCGGCGGATTGTGGTGAAGCGGGCGGTGTTGACGGGCCACCCGGTGAAGATCCACAAGCGGGTGGTGACGATCCGGTACATGTTCTTCAGCCCGGAGGACATTGGGTTCTACAAGGCGGTGCCGTTGTTCACCAAGATGGGGCGGTCTGGCTTTATCAAGGAGAGCTTGGGCACGCACGGGTACTTCAAAGCGACGTTCGACGGGAAGTTGAACCCGCAGGACACGATCGGGATGGCGTTGTACAAGCGGATGTGGCCCCGGGACTCGGAGGCGTGGGGCCACTAGGAGTAGCGAATGCATGGAGCAAGCAACGCGCGAGCGGCGGAGTGGACCGTGGGCGGGCAGCGGAGGGGCCAGGCTGGGCGCCAGGGAACCCCGCCTACGGATCGTTCAGAAGACGTGTTTATTGGTTCAGGGAACGGCGAGCGCCGTCCGCGGGAACTTAACGGTACTTGTGGAAGCCAATGTTCTCAGCCTGCTCGCGGAAGGACTGACGGTTCAAGTTCAAGCCGTACTTGCGGATCAAACCACGGTGGGAGCCGGTGACGCGGCACACGCGGGAGCCCTTGCCGTAGTTTCTGGGGTGGGAGTACCAAATCGCCTCGTGAGCCATGATGTATCAGTTGGAGTTGGAGGGGTTGAAGTGGAGTTTTTTTTTCAGGTGGACGCGAGGAGTGCGTGTGTGTACCGCACCGGAGCAGTCACTCTCAGCCCTGGGCAGCATCACGTGCGGAGATGAGCTCGTGCGTGCAGGACCTCTGTGTGTGTACGGCGCGGCGGGCTTGGGGGCCGGCGACGCCGCGGCGGGGCCCGGTGCTTGGAACGGCCCGGCGGTGTCCGTTCGGCGGCGGCCTCTGGAGGTGCGCCGGCGGCGTGGCGGTGCGCTGTTCGGGCTGCCGGGCCGATGCAAGGCGCGCGCTCGCCAGGCTGGGGGCGCCGCCCGCATGGCTCTGCGTGTGCATGCGTCGTACTTTGAGCAAGCATGCATGACGTTGCTAACTTGTTGCCCCACATCATCGCTATCGCGCCATCGGCGGCGCGGGTGCGCGCTCGGGCCGGCGCCGTCCGGGCGGCGGAGCGCGGGCCGGGCGCGCGGGGGGCACACGCGCGGGCGTGCCGTGCTGTGCCGGGGGTTCTGGGCGTGTTGGGGGACTGCCGCGCCGCGTCCGCCTGTCAACCATGTTCCGTGTTCTCTGCGCCTCGTCAGCCGTTTTCCTGCTCCCGCCGTGCCGCTCGGAATGCTGAGGCGCGGGCCAGACGGGGTGGGTGAGTCAGGGTGGCGGCCCGGGCCGCGTTTCTCCGCGGAGGGCAGGTGGAAAACACGATATTAGATATTAGGAACTACGGATGGGTGCGAGGGCACGGTGGCGGGGAGGTCGGCCTCCGGCGCCGCGTGCAGCCCGAACACAAGGCAGGGTGGCGCCCTAAGCCTTGGGGGCCTCGGGCGCAGCCTCCTCGGTGGGGGCAGTCTCCTCGACCACGGCCTCCTCGGCGGCGGGGGCCTCCTCGACCGCGGCCTCCTCGGCAGCGGGAGCCTCCTCGGTGGCGGCCTCCTCGGTGGCGGCCGCGGTCTCCTCGACGGGCGCGGCCTCGGCGGGAGCCGTCTCCTCCTTGGCGTCGCGGCGGAACAACTTTCTCAAGAACTTGCGAATGTCAGAGAACAGCATAACTTCGGTGTGGCACAGAAGGACCGGTGGCGGGGAACAGGGGTATTTATAGGACTGTGGTATCAAATCACGCACCAGGAGCGCGGCGCGTTCGCGGTCACAAGACGCACCCATGTCCTGATGCATTTGGATGCACACACCAGACGGAACAATGACACGCCGACTAGCCGCAGACGGCATGGCGGAGAGGACGGCGGGGCGCGAAGAGCGCGTGGGAGCGCGCGGCGACGGGCGGCTGAGTGCTGAGTGCACGCCACCGTCACGAGTGCACCGTCCGTGCCGCGCAGAGGCGCTCGCGGCCGGCTCCGGCGCCAACGGGTAGGAAACCTTCGTCGAGAAGCGTGCGTCAAAGTGCAGCCACGGCTGCATGGCGCGGGGCAGGTGCGTCGTGGATGCCGGACACCCGCGTCGAGCCCACAACATGTGCCGGAATGCGCCGCGCTCATCTGCTGGTGCGTGCACACCCGCGGTAGCGGCACACTCGCGGTAGCGGCACGCCCGCTGGCCCGCCGTCCTGCACGCTGGCCCGTCGTCCTGCACGCTGGCCCGCGCCGGGATGCGTCTCCGAGCGCCGGCTTTGCCTCCACGACGGCGACTCACCGAGGCCTGCGTCCTTTGCCCTGCGCCCATGCTTGCTCCTTTCCGCCACGCGCTTGCGGGTGCGCGGCCCCCGTGGGTGTTTTCCCCCGCGCGCGGCCTAGCCTCCGCGGCGCCCCCTTTCCGCGTTGCCATCGTCGGTGCCGGCCCTGCCGGCCTCTATGTCGCGTACCGGCTCTACGAGCAGTACCGCCGGCCGCTTCAGGTTGACGTGTTTGACAAGCAGGCCGTGCCGTATGGTCTTTCCCGGTTTGGCGTGGCGCCGGACCACCCCGAGGTGAAGAACTGCCAGGACCAGTTCCGCACCGTCTTGGCCAACCCCGGCACCCGTTTCTTCGGCAACGTCGACATTGTCGCTCCGCCTGGCGGCGCCAGTCTTGGTCTGTTGCGGCTGCTGCCGGCTGACGCCGTGGAGCTGTTGGCTACCGCGCCCACTGCGCCGCGTCAGCAGGTGTCGCTCGCGGCCTTGCGCCAGGAGTACGACGCCGTCGTGTTGAGCTACGGGTGCCAGGCCGACCGCCACTTCCCCGCCTCCACGCACGACAACCACCCTGCCGTGATCCCCGCGCGCCAGTTTGTCGGGTGGTACAACAACGCCCCTGAGTTCCAGCACCTCGCGCCGCCATTGCACAAGGTGAAGGAGGTGGTGGTGGTGGGCAACGGCAATGTGGCCTTGGACGTGGCGCGTGTCTTGTTGGCTCCCGTGAGCCACTGGGAACCCACCGACATGCTGCGCGAAGCGCTTGCCGTGTTGCGCCGCAGCACCGTCGAGCTGGTGCGCTTGGTGGCGCGCCGCGGCTTCTACGACAGCGCCTTCACCAACAAGGAGTTCCGAGAGTTGCTCGATCTCCTGAACCCCAAAAAGACCCCGGGCACCACCGTGCACTTTGAGGGCATTGCCGAGGCGGCGATCGGGCAGATGGAGCAGATGGTGCCGCACATGGGCCGCGTGCACAAGCGGCGCCTCGACATGTACCGCAAGTTCCAGAAGGACGTGGCGGCAGTCTCGCGCACGCCCACGCGCACGTGGGCGTTGGACTACCTCTTGTCGCCAACCTTGTTTGAAGGCAGCGGTGACCCGCAGTTGCTTGCCGCTACGCACTTTGTCAAGAACCAGCTCGAGGTGGACGCCGGGCTGTTGGAGAGCGCCTCTGGCCCGCGCACGCGCGCCGTGTCGACACGCGAGCCGCACACGCTCCCGCTGCAGCTCGTCATCACGTCCATCGGGTACCGCGGCGAGCCGTTGCCGGGGATGGGCGAGAGCGGTGTGGGCTTTGACGAGGAGCGCGGCGTGGTGCGCTCCACGGACGGGCGCGTCGAGTCGTCGAGAGGCGTGGTCGCTCCCGGGGTGTACGCAGCCGGCTGGATCAAGAACGGCCCGCTGGGGGTGATTGCGACGACAATGATGGACGCGTTCGCGGTGGCGGAGGCAATCATTGCTGACCGTGGTCATGCTAACTGAAGGGATCGCGTTGTACACACATAGGATAGGGGTGAGCCGTTATGCCCACAGCTGGGTCTCCTCAAAGTAGTCCACTCTCTCCTTGGACTTGTCCAAGTTGGTCGCAACGGCGTGGCGCACCGCGTCGGTCATGGTGTCGTGGCCGCAGGACACCACACACAACTGCCCGCTCACCAGGGCAATCTCCAGGGCAACCGTGTCGTGGATGTGCGGGCGGCCCTCGTGCAAGGTGGCAAACTCGGCCATCTTGGCCTTGAGCACCTCGAGCTTGCTCGGCACGGCCACCTGCTTCTCGGCGCCGTCCTCGGGCTTGTTCTCGTCGCCCTCGGAGTGTGACGCACTCGATGGCAGCACCAGGTCGTCGCCGGCGTACGGCACGCTGGGCTGTGTCACGTGGATCACCACCTCCACCGGGAGGTCCTTCAACTTCAAAATGTCCTCCATCCACAACAACGCGTGCCAGTGGCGGATGATCCAGACCAACTTGGTGCGGCGGGCAGAGCCGGCCCCCTTGGCGGCCTCGCGCTGGCCGCGCTCGAGCGCGTGCGAGTACAAGCCGGGGATGCCGTTGCCGCTGGCAATCAACAAGACGTTGTCGGGCTTGACGGTGGGGGACTGCACGCCATACGGGCCCTCGACCAACACCTTGATGCTGGCGGTCTGGTTGGGCTGCTGCAGCACGTAGCGCACCAACGAGTGGGTGACGCCGCCCTTGACCTTGATGCTGAACTCAACGTGGGTGTCGCTGCCGCTCATGCACGAGAACGGGTGCAGCTGCCAGAAGACGGTGGGGCGGAGGAAGTTGACGTACGCAAACATGCCGGGCAGGTGCTTCCAGTACTTGGGCTTGGGGATCAGCACGCGCAATGTCTCGCCGGCAATGAGCGTGACCTGGGCCGTGCGGACGCCGTACACCGCCTGGCGGGCAAGACGCACGGCACGGTCAAACGCCCACACGGCCACCACGGACCAGGTGAACCCCTCCCAGCCAAACTCCTCGACGTGGTAGTGGACGCCGACGAGGCCGAGCACGGCAAGCACAATGTGGACAAGCACAAAGAGCTCGTACGCACGGCGGCGGAGGAACAACATGGAAAAGCACATGGTCATGAAGAAGGCCATGGCGACGCAGCCCCATTTCACGGCAGCACGGGCCATGCGCGTGTCGTACTTGCCAATGCCGTAGGACTGGTAGGTCATGGCAATGCTGTGGGTCAACGAGAGGCACGTGAACCAGCGCGCCATGTGGCGGTGGAAGATGTTGAAGCGGGAGTAGTTCCAGCGGGTGATGTACAACAAGAAGTTGTTGCGGCCCGCAAACAAGATGGTCATGGGGTAGATGAAGAGCGCCAAGACACCGGCCCGGTCGCTGATGAAGCGGCTGATCTCGCCCTCCTTGGTGGCCCACACGGGGTCGTTCTCGATGTGGTGGATGTCGGTGGCACAGACGATCAAGAGGTAGATAAAGCCAATGGCAATGATGATCAGCTCGAAGCGCGTGGGGACAAAGCCGAGGGGAAGACGGCCGCCAAACAACAGGAGCGGGTGCGTGTGGCTGCGGTTGAAGCCGGCGGGCAAGGAGACGTACTTGCGCCACACACGCAGGATGGGGCCGGTGAAGGAGCGGCTGGCCTGCGGGAACAAGACATACGTCCAGTTGACGATGGCCAGGGTGAGCATCACAAGCCCCATGAAGGCGTACCAGCCAGCCCCGTACCAGAGCGCCTTGGAGTAGTTGTCGTAACGCTCGATGTTGGTGAGGTACATGGCCTTGACGTAGGACTTCTTGATGGTGACGGGCTTGTACAGGATGGCCGTCTTGTTGAAGCTCTTGTCGGGCGTGATGATGTAGGTCGAGGCGTTGGTGTACAGGTCCTCGAACGTGTCCTTGGTCAAAGGCGACTTGACAAAGGCGGCGCAGTTGCTCGAGTACAAGTCGAGCACCTTGTCGGTGAAGAAGTCCATCGACTTCAAGCACGTCACCATGGTGCCCATAGCGGCCTGGTTCTTGCACACGCACTTGTACGTCTTGTTGTCCTTCTTGCCGCAGAAGGTGGCCTTCTTGGCAAGAGAGTCGTAGCAGGCCTTGAGCTTGTACTCTGTCTTGGAGTAGTGGTGGTAGCTGTCGGCAGCCACACTCGAGGTGGCCGCGAGGGCCAACGCCAAGTGGGAGAGCTGCATGGAGTGGGAGTGGGAGCGGCCGGCGGGGGGGAGCGGGAGGGAGGGATTATATATGTGCTGGGGCGGCCGGCGCGGAGCTGTGTCCCGGAAGCCGTGGTGCGCACGGCGGTGCAGGCCGTATGCAGCGTGGCGCAGGAGGCTGCAGGAGTGTGTGCAGCGGGAAACGCTCAGCCATGCCCAGGCCGGTATGGGGCGGCAGTGATTGGTGAGAACAGGTGATTGGCGAGGGACGGTTGCTCCGGGCTGCAAAAGGCCGTCGTGTCATTGGGCGTTGGGAGGTCGGGATCGCGTAATTTTCACCACATGCAGCACGACTGGATAGCTTATTTGGGCGCTGCATGCACATGCAGTGGAGCACGGAGAGGATAATCTGTTTCATCAGATAGGTCGTGGCGGCGTCGCGACGGCGGGGAGCGCGCAAGCAAGCGGCGGGGGGTGCAAGCGCGGCTGGCACCGCTGGCGCGGCCGGCGCCGCTGTGGACGGCTCTCCCGGCGGCCTGCTCCCGCCGGAGGCTGTGCCCTCCGCGGCACTGCGCACGGCCGGGTGGAGAAATCTCTTCACCGTGCAGCACGGCAGGCCGGCAACGGTGCAGCTGCGGTGGCCTTGGCGGCCACTGGCAACGCCGCCTTGCTGAGCACCGCGCACGGACTTGGCGGAGCGCTGCGCGGCGGCTCCTGAGTAATCGCAGGCAGGTGCATGGCCGCTGCATAACAACAACGGAACGCTGCAAAAAAACGTGTGGTCTGAAGTAGCGCCATGCGGCCGGTCCCGTCATGCCGATATGTCCGCAGGGGGCTGGGTGCGCCGTGCGTGAGTGCGTGGTGAGGCTGTGTCGGGCAGGCCTCCTCGGCACGCTCTGCCGCACCCGCACGGCGCCAGGCACGTGTGGTGCGGCCTGCAAGCTTGTTCAAGGAGGCTGAGAGGCTTGGAGAAACGCCCCCATTGCTACCGCCTTGGCGCGCGCGGCGGCAGCCAGTCTTGGCACTGCATCTCCGGCGTCGGAATTCGATTGGTCACTGCGTGATTGGCCGCCGCCGGCGACGGCACGGGCAATCACGCCCGCTGCCGCGGCAAAGCGGCCACGCACGCGCATGCACGCGCGCGTCTCCTGTGTGCAGAGCGGTCGAGTTATCTGATCTATCACTGGTCCGCCGGAACTCCGTCGGCAGCGCCGCCCGGTGATCCGCACGGAAGAGGAGCCGCGGGAGCCGGCTGCACGGAAGTGCACGGCGGACCTGCGGCCGGCACCGGTATGTCCGAGCGCCGTGGCTGCGCCTGGCTCCTCGCCACGGCTAAGCCCCGCGCGCGGCTGGCGCTAGAGATACAAGGACGCGCAAAAGACAATGTCGCGCTTGATCATCTCCTGGGCCTCGGTCATCTTGAGGTGCAACAGCATGTCGCCGATGATCATTGCCGCCAGCTTCACCTCGCGGCACACCTCGTCGAGCCGCGTGATGACGCGCACGATCGTCCCCTCCGCCTCGCCGCTCAACTGCATGATCTCCTTGAACAGCATCCCGCGCGCCCACTCGTACACCACGTTCATGAGCGCAAACCGCTTGCTCTCCATGAACTGCTCCTCCTCGCTGCTCAACGCCACCTGGCACTCCGAGTACACCCCCAACATGCGCTCCACAATGTCCAAGATCCGTGTCTTGCCCCGCTCCAACCGCGGCGTCATCGGCGCGTCCTCCTCGTCCCGCGTGCGGCCCTCGTACACGAACGCCAGCAACAACGCCACAATCTCCTCCGGCTCAAAGTCGCCCAAGAAGTTGTCGAGCACCAACTCCGTCATCACCAACTCCCACCCCAGGTTGATCTCGCACGCCACCCGGCCCTTGAGCACCACGTTCAAGTGCTTGTCCACAAACCCAAGCTCCTTCAACACCACCAACCGCTGGTGGTAGTCCGGAAGCAACTCCAAGTTCTCGTCGTTGATCAACAGCTGGAGCTGCCCAATCTGCTCCTTCACCACGTACCGCCGGTGGAGCTGCTCAAAGTGCCGGGCAAACTCCGGGCACAGCCACACCTCCTGCAAGTCCACCAACCCCTCCACCAACTTGTCCTTTGCCGCCACCAACTCGTGGAGCTGGAGGTTCGCCAGCCTGCCCCAGTCAAACTCCGGGAGCAGGTGCTGGTACTTGAGCAACAGCTGGATCTGCTCTGCCGCCTCCTCCCGCGCCCCGGGCTTCTTGGCCAAGATGTGCTGCATGCTCGTGCTGAGCCGCAACAGCGTCACAAACTCCACGTCGTCAAACAGCACCTTGTCCACGTAGAACTTGGACATGTCGTCGATGGCCACAAAGAACCGCTCCGTCCACCCGCCAATCTGCGGAATGAACGCAATGTCCGTCCTGTTGCCCTTGCGCGCCGCCCCCCGCATGCTCGCGGTGAGCACGTAAAACTCGCGGGCCGTGCCGTCGCCGCGCATCACAAACCCCGGCTGCATCACCCCGCCCTTGCTCTTGTAGAACAACATCCGGCCAAGCTTGAGCTGGTTGAAGAGCATCGGCGTCTTGGCTGCCTCTCCGAGCATCTGTGCCACCGTCGCCTTGTACCGCATCACCCGGTGGTGCACCTCGTCCCACAACCGCTCCAGCGCCCCCTCGCCTGTGCCCTCCGCCTGCGCCACCTGCGCGCAGTAGTCGCATCCATCCACCGTGAGCTCCGACAACTGCTGTTCGTACGCGGCAATCTTCTGCTGGTGCTCCGGAAGCAACACCTGCGCACTGTTCTCCAGGAACAGCCGCTTGATCATCTCCTCCACCCTCAACGCCTCGATCCGAAGCAAGTTCAAGATCATGTTGTACGTGAGGCGGAACTGCAGCGAGAGCTTGGTCGGCACCCCCAACGTCACCTCCTTGAACGGACCCTGCTCGAGCGGCTGGTTGTACGTCATCACAATCACAGTCCCCGTCTTGTCCAACCCGCGCCGCCCCGCCCGTCCCAGCATCTGTGTGAACTCGCCCGGGAGCAAGTTGCGGAACCCACGCCCGTCGTGCTTGCGCAACTCGCTGAACACCACCGTGCGCGTCGGCAAGTTCAAGCCCATGGCAAACGTCTCTGTGGCAAACAACACCCGCACCAACCCGCGCGCAAAGAGAATCTCGATGCATTCCTTGACGATCGGCAACAACCCGCCGTGGTGCACCGCAATGCCCCGCCCCGCCATCTCCCGCACCTTCATGATCTGAGGCAACTCCCGGTCCTCTCGCTTGAGTCTCAGCGCCACCCGGTCAATAAACATGTGCACCTCCAGCTTCTCGCGCCCGTTGAGAAACTCCACCAGGGAGAGCGTCTCCACGTACTCCTCGCAGCGCTTCTTGGAAAACACAAAGATGACGGCCGGAAGAAGCAGCTGCTTCTTGAGATACTGCACGAGATTGAGCCACGACGATTTGTTGGGGCCGTCCCGCTGGCCGTACCGCGCTGCCGCCGTCGGCCCGCGGCTGGCTCCGCCGCGCGCCGCACCCCCGCGGCCACGGCCACGATCGGAGCCCCGGACCGCCCCGCC
>JAJMSD010000005.1:0-136679 GCA_030558265.1 [Candida] pseudocylindracea
CAAGGGCGTGCACTGGATGGCGCCGATTGCCGCCGGCGTGCCCTTCGGCTTTGGCCTCATTTGCCTCTTCTATTTCACCATCCTCTACTTTTCGGTGTCGTTCCCGCCGCTCAACATGGCGTCGGCGTTGGGCGCAAACAACTTGATGCGGTACACCGTCGCCGCGGCGTTCCCGTTGTTCACGGTGCAGATGTACGAGCGCATGACGATTCCGTGGGCAACGCTGTTCTTCGGCTTTGTGTCGCTCGTGGCGTTGCCGATCCCGTGGGTGCTCGAGCGCTACGGCCACATCTTGAGAGCGCGCTCCAAGTTCGGCTACGCGGCTGCTGCCAAGGCGGCGGCGGCGGCGCAGCCCGCGTCCGCAGGAGAGACGCTTGCGGAGCTGCAGGCCGAGCAGGAGAAGACCCGCGTCAGCGGCGACTCCCCAGTGTGATGGCCATGACCTTCAGTTGCCGGCCCGGCGCGGCCAGCCACTATTCTAATACACTGTCCTCACGATCCACACAGACCCTGCGTCACGTGCAGCATCGCGATGCTGCGTGCAAGTGTGGGGCAGGCGGCGCCACACCCGTCCGTGTTCCATGCCCGCTCCTTCGCTCACGGCCGAGGTGCCCGTTCTCGATCTCACGCTTCTCGAGCTGGCGGCAACGCGCCCGCGGTTCATCTCGGCGCTCAAGCACGCGCTCCTCGACATTGGCTTTTTGTACGTGACCGGCTACGACCGGTACGTGCCGCAGGAGCTCCTCGTGCGGCTCGAGGCAGAGGCGCGCGGCTTCTTTGCCCTCCCCGAGGAGGAGAAGCTCCGGTGCGAGATGACCCGGAACCCGCACTTTTTGGGCTACACGCGGCTCGCGAACGAGATCACCGCGCAGCACATCGACTGGCGTGAGCAGATCGACCTCGGCACGGAGCTCCCGGCGCCCGTGTTCACGCTGGAGGAGGACCGCGCCGCCCACCTCTACCGCAACTTGGTGGGGCCCAACATGTGGCCGGACCCGCTGCTCGCGCCGACGTTCCGCCCGGTGGTCGAGGAGTACCTCGACCGCATGCGGCTGTTCCTGCGGATGTTTGTGGGGCTTGTGTGCGAGGCGATCGGGTTGCCGGCCACGGCACTCGACCGCTTCTTCTCGGCCAACCAGCAGACCAAGATGAAGCTCATCCTGTACCCGGATGTACAGCAGTTGGTGGACGCGGCCTCGGTGCGGCCGGCCGAGGGCACGGCCGACGCAAGCATTGCTGACCGGTCGCTGGCACTGCAGGGGTGCGGCCCGCACCGCGACCTGGACCTCCTCACGTACATCTTCCAGGTGACGGACCACGTGCTGCTCCAGGTGCAGAACTTTGCGGGGGAGTGGGTGGACGTGCCGCCGGTGCCCAACACCCTCGTGGTGAACGCAGGCCAGCTGCTTGAGGCGTTGACCCACGGCGTGTGCGTCGCGACGATCCACCGGGTGTTGACGCCGCCGCCGGGACTGGGCACGCGGCTCCTGATCCCCGTGTTCCAGACAATCGACATCGAGGGCCAGATGGAGCAGGTGGAGGTGCCGCCGCTGGTGTTGCGCGAGAAGGCCGCCAAGGACAAGTTGCGGGTGCAGCCGCGGATCGGCTTCCAGTACATCCCCGACAAGAGCCACCCGGTGGGCTGGTACGTGTTCCGCAACCGCATCAAGAGCCACCAGGACGTGGCCCGCGTGTGGTATCCGCGCTTGTTGGCGGAGGTGTTGGCGGAGGTGGGCGGCCAGTAGGCGGCGGCGGGCGGGAGACGGTGCCGTGTTTCGGCGGCCCGGCCGGAAGCACGCACGGGGCGGTCTTGTTGGGGCGCGGCACCCGAGAAGGCGGAATTAGCCCGCGTAAAACACGCGTCATCATGTCCACTCTCAAGGAGCGCAAGGAACAGTTCGTGACGGGCTTGGCGGGCGGCACCACCGGCGAGATATACGCCGTGACGTCCGTGGCGCTCGTGGCGTACGCCGTGTGGTGTGTGCTCCAGACGCGCACGCGGCTCTGGCGCGGGAACGGCGTCGGGGTGTTTCTCGCCGACTTTGGCCTCAACTGGGCCGGCTTGTTGTTGGCCATCACGCTCTACAGCCTGCTGCCGCTTGCGTTGGGCGTGGCGTTGGTCGTTCCCGCAGCGGCGTACGCGGCGGCGAGCGGTGTGCCGCCGCCGCCCGCCCAGCGTGATAAGCCGCGGGACACCGCCGCCGTCGACGCCCTTCCCAAGCACGCCTACATCACGGCGTACCGCCTGGGCATGATCGTCATCACCTGCCTCGCCATCCTTGCGGTGGACTTTCCGGTGTTCCCGCGCCGCTTTGCCAAGGTGGAAACGTGGGGCACGCTGCTCATGGACCTCGGCGTGGGCTCGTTTGTGTTCAGCATGGGCCTCGTGTCGTCGCGCGCCGTCATCAAGCGGGCCGCCAACCCCACGCAGCTCTCGTGGGGCCGCATGGTGCTCAAGCTGGTGCGCGACGCTCTTCCGTTGCTTGTGCTCGGCGCAATCCGCCTCGTGCTGGTCAAGAACCTTGACTACCAGGAACACGTGTCCGAGTACGGCGTGCACTGGAACTTCTTCTTCACGCTCGGCTTTCTCCCGCCCGTGATTGCGCTCCTCGAGCCCGTCATGGCCGTGGTGCCCCGCATTGCCGTGGCCTTGGCGTGCGGCTTCGTGTACGAGTTGTGTCTCTTCAACATCGACGGCCTCCTCAAGTACGTTCTTCTTGCGCCGCGCGTCGACTTGCTCAGCGCCAACAAGGAGGGCGTGTTTCTGTTTGTGGGCTACCTCCTGATCTTCCTCTCGGGCCAGGCGTGCGGCTGGTTCTTGCTCCCGGGCCGTCCCACGCCAGGCAACCTCTTCCGCCCCGCCTCTGCCGGCCCCGTGTCGCGCCTCGCGCGCGCCACCACCGTCAAGCCTGCCACCGGGCTCTTGTTGTTCAGCCTCGGCCTCCACGCACTCCTGTGGTACCTCCGCCACCACTACCGCTACGGCATCCTGCGGCGGCTCGCCAACTTGCCGTACGTGGTGTGGGTGAATGCGTACAACACCACGTTTCTCCTTGGATTTCGGCTCGTGGAGGCGGCGGCGTTTGGCCCGCGGGCCGCCGGGTACGCGCTGCGGGTCCCGGCGCTGTTGGAGGCTGTCAACCGCAACGGCCTCGCGGTGTTTCTCCTCGCCAACCTCCTCACCGGCGCCGTCAACATGAGCATGAACACGTTGGACGCACTGCCCGCGGCGGCCACCGCCGTGCTCACCGCGTACGCCTTGGCCATTGCCGCCACCGCCGCCGCGCTCCACGCCCGCCGCCTCTACATCAAACTCTAGGCCGATGAGCTGCTGCGTCTGCACGCATTTTTTTTTCAGCCATGTCCTCGCTCGAGTGGGTTGTGGGGCAGTTGCAGGCCCCCGGCGCGCTTGCGCCCGTTGTGGAGGCGCTCCGCAGCACGCGGGAGTTCCCGGCGCCCACAGTGGCGCACCTTGTGCTGCGCACCGCAAACCTCGTGCGCCTGGGCAAGGCCCACCACCAGTGGTGCGGCGCGCACGTGGCGTTGGTGTTGGGCCACCAGCCGGCGGTGCTCCCGCTGATGCAGCCGGCGCTTGACGAGGTGCTCAAGCGGTTGGAGACGCGCCATGCCACGCCCCAGGTGGCGGCGGCGTGCGTGGCGTGCATGGCGCACACCGTCCGCCAGATCCGCGGCAAGCCGCTGCTCACGCGCGAATTGCTCACGCCCATGATGAAGCGGCTCGTGCCGGCGTTGCTTGCCCTGGTGGAGACGTGCGCGGAGCCGCTGTTGCTGCTCTTGGCGGACTTGTTCCGCCATCACCCCACGACATGCCGTCCGCACGCAGGCGAGGCCGAGCGCGTGACGCGCCGCTTGTTGGAGCAGGTGGCGGAGGTGCCAGTGGCAGTGGCGGCTGCAGCGGTGGCGCTTCTGGCGCTGTTGTACCACGTGAACCCGCTGCTGGTGCCCGACGCGTGGCGTCGCGAGGTGGAGCAGCGTATGGGCGAGGTGCGGGAAACATTGGCGGTGTACGGCGAGTTTCTCCGCTTGGACGAGGACCGCGAGGTGGCCCTGTTGCTTGAACGGCTTCCGCAGGTGGACGAGCTGGCGACGCGCATCAAGAAACTCGCGCCGTTGCACCTCGACGCCACCGACGCCAGCACCTTGCGCCAGCTTCCGCAGCGCATTGCGGTGCTCCTCCAGTTGGTGCAGGCGTACCTCACGCAGCCGACCGGGGTCGCGGTGCAGGTGCCCTTGGGAACAGTTGTGGCGTTGGTGGACGCGGTGTTGGCCATCAACCCGCGGCTCGTGCCGTTCCAGCACCACTACCACAGCGTGACCAGCGCGGTGGAGGCAATCACGGAGTCGGCATACGCCAATGCCGAGGCGGCGGCGTGCTTGTTGCACGCTGTGTGCCGGCTCTACAAGGGGCTGATGCTCCTCCACCTTGGCCTGTTGCTCGACTCCCTCGAGTTGGCCGTGCCGGTGGTGAAGAACAAGATGGACGTGGCGGCAGTGCAGGCGCACCCGCGGACGTTCACGGCGGTGTTGCGGTGCGTGCTGGAGGTGGCGCTCTTGGCAGACGCTCTCCTGGAGCTGCTGTGCCTTCTTCGTTTGATCGATGTCGGCTTTGTGTTGTTGGAGGCGCGGCTGACGCTCCCAGAGGGGGGCGCACCTGCAGCGAACCCGAAGGGCGCCAAGAAGAACAAGGGCAAACGACTGCAGGTGCTGACGAGCGACACCATCTCGCACGCGCACTTGTATGCGGAAGCGCCGCAGCGCGCGGTGGTGGGGTGTGTGCACGCGTTCTTCGCGGCGGTGCTTGCGCACACGGCACTTGTGAGCTCCACGCACCGCATCCGGCTCTTGCGACACGCAGTGGTGGCTGCGGAGGCGTGGCGGGCGGCCCATGGGGGAGAGCGGGTGCCGGAGGGGCTCCGGGCGTTGCTCCGGGCGGCGGTGTTGTTCCCGGCGGAGGTTTCGGTGTTGCCGGTGGCGGTGAGCGTGATGGGAGACGACTTGGTGTTGGGAGTGTTGACGCACCCGCGGGTGCCGGTGATCCGTCGGCGCGTGAAGGAGGTGGAGGGTGTGGAGGCGGAGGAGGAGGAGGAAGATGAGGAGGAGGAGGAGGAGGAGGAGGAGGAGGAGGAGGAGGGGGAGGAAGAGAAGGCGGATGGGGAAGAGAAGGCGGATGAGGAAGAGAAGGCGGCGGCGAAGGAGACGCCTGCGGGAGCCGTCGAGGCTGTCGAGGCGACGGGGGAGCTCACCGCGCCAGTTAGTCCTGTGGAGATCGTGGAGACCGCGGTGGCCGCGGAGATCGTGGAGTCTGCGGCTCCTGTGGAGATCGAGGAGCCCGCGTCTCCCGTCCACACGGCCCCTCCCGTCCACACGGCGCCCCCCGCCGCAGCCCCGCCGCCCAAGCGGCAGCAGGCGGCACCCGTTGCCGATGACTCCGACTCCGACTTTGAAATGCCCGAGCTCCACGCGAGCGACTCCGAGTAGCGCGATGCCCTTCGCACATACACAACACATGGCACTCGTCGTGACGGAGGCGCTCTCGCCAGGCTCCCTCGTGCTCCTAGTCGTGGTGGCCTCGTACTGCGCCGGTGCCTTCCCACAGCAGCTGCACGCTGGGGTGTTGCTGGCGGTTGTCGACCTGCTCACGCCCGACGCTCAGCCCGACGCAGCCGTGCCGCCACAGCCGCCGCAGCTTTTCCCTCTGCTCGACGTGCTCCTCGAGCGCTTCCGCGGCGAGATCAGCGACCGCGACATGGCCGAGAGCGTGGTGCACACCATCACGACCACGCTCGCACAACTCCACCTGATGGGGTGCCTTGCGGCCTATGTCGCCAAAGCCAAGCTTCTTCTCGTGGACTCGCAGCAACACGGCGCGCAATTGGCCGAGAGCCTGGGCCTCGGCAGCCCCACACGCTTCCTTACGCGGCTGTCGGTGCTTGGCCGGTTTGTGGTGGGCGTTGTGCTCAACTTCGAGGTGCTCGACTTTGACAAGAGCGCCGAGTTGTTTGCGGTGTTTGCCGCGTTTGTCGGTGCTAGGGACAACGACGCCGACGCCGGCTTCTTTGCCCGGATCCAGGCGGCGCGCGAGAGTCTCACCGGCACACACATGCCCCCGCCTGCGGCGGTGGTGCTGCGGGTGGACGTGAACCGGTACGTCGACCGCCAGCTCGAGATGTTGGAGCAGTACGGCGGTCCGGTGCCGCGCGAGCTCCACCTGGTGCTTGGGGGCATGGCCCACCACATGCTGCCGCTGGCACACTACCTCCGATACCTCGAAGCGCTCCACGAGGACCGCTACGAGCAGGCGTTTGCCTGGCTCCACCGCTACTTTGACTACATGATGCTGCACGACCGGCGCAGCTTCTACCACTACGCACTCCTTCTGTTGGCCACGCTCCACGCGCACTTTGGGCTGGACCACGCGGCGCTCGACGCCATTCTGGAGGCGTTGGCGGTGGCGCGCGAGAACAAGGACCTCACCTGTCTCGCGTTCCTCCTCGCGTGGGTGCACGGCTTTGTGCGCGACCGGCCAGCGTTGCATGCGCGGGGCTACAGCTCGAGCCACCAGCTCCTCGAGTTTCTCCGCACACGGGCCCCCGAGGCGTCGCGCGCGCTCCACACGGCGGCGTTTCAGCTCGAGGCGCTCGACTTCTTGGACCGGGGCCTGCCGAGCACGAGCGTGTTTGCCGACTGGCAGCGCGCGTGCTACGTGGCAAGCCACGACTCAGTCGCCACGTATGTGCGCAACTGCGACCTTCTGGCGACCGTGTGGAGCCGCGCAGGCGTGCCGGCGCTTGCGCTCGCGTACACGGACATTGGCCGCGACATGTGCCGGGCGTTTCCCAACGTGCTGTTGGAGGTGGCGGCGGCGGTCCGCACGGCATATCTCTGGTACGACGCGGGCCGCGGCGAGGAGGCGGTGGAGATGCTCCGGGAACGGCTGCGGAGCAACAGGGGGGCCCGCGACGGCGCGGTGGCGCGCGTGCTTGGGGCACGGCTCACGGTGTTGCAGGCGCGCCTCGCCGTGTCCAAGGGCCGGTACGTGGCGGCGCGGGCGTTGCTCCAGCGGCTTGAGCAGCAGCGGGTGGCGAACGCGGATGTGGAGGCGGAGCGGGTGTTCTTGGAGGCGCGGTTGTTGAGCCAGACGGGCGAGCTGCTGCGGGCGCTCGAGGTGGTGGGCGGCGCGGTGCCGCCGACCCACTACTGGCGGGTGCGGTACGGCTACTTGGCGGCGCGGATCTACACAGCGTGCGGAACGCCGGCGCGCGGGATGACGCGCGCGGTGCAGCTGATGGCGCTGGCGCGGGCGCTGGGGTGGCCGCCGTTGGTGGCGGAGGGGTCGTTGGTGCTCGCAGAGGCGCTCCACGCGCTCGGGCGGGGCGGCGAGGCCCTCGCGCTCGTGCAGCAGGCGATGCCGGCCGTGTGGCAGGCGTGCGACGCGGAGACGTGCGCGCTGATGTGTCTCCTCCGGGGTCTCACGGCGACGGGGGGCCGGGGCGAACAGCTCGAGTGCATTGGCCAGGCGGTGGAGCTATACAAGCGGGCGGGGTGCTTCCCGGAGGTGCTCCGGTGCTTTGAGGCCCAAGCGGCGTTGGGGGCGCGGTGCGGCGACGCGGAGTTGGCGGCACACGGGCAGGCGGCTGCGGCGACGGTGCGGCAGCGGCTCCGCGAGGAGGCCCAGTACGGCGTGGTGTAACACTACTCTCTGCAATCCTATTTAGATGAAGGTCTCGTACGCAACCGGGGCGAGGGTCTGGGGCACGTTGCCCTCGGTGGACACCACGCGGGCGGCACGGGGCTTGACGGGCTGGCGCTTGAGCTGGACAGCCTCGCCCGACTCCTTGGCGGCACGCTTCTTGGCAGCGTTGTCCTTGACACGGGTCAAGAACTCGGTGCGGCACTTGGAGTGCTTGACGTGCTCAACTCTGAGGTTGACACGCTTCTCCAAGTAGCGGGGGCCGACCACCTTGTGGATGATGACACCCACGGACAGCTTGGTCACGTTGTACACCACACCGGTCTTGCCGTGGTAGAACTTGTGGGGCATGCCCTTCTGGATGGAACCGTTGGCCTTGATGTCCACGATGTCGCCCACCTTGTAGGTCTTGAGGTAGGTCAGCAACGGGATGGTCCCGTGCTTCTTGAAGTCGCGCTGGAAGGCGTACCGGGTTCTGGATCTGTAACCGTGAGACTTACCCATGGTGGACTGGAGACTTGGAGGGGAAGAGCAGCGACGTTTTTTTCAAATGGATATTGGCCCGCCGCGCAGTGCATGCAGGAGCAGTCACGGAATCCGCAACACGC
Source organism: [Candida] pseudocylindracea (assembly GCA_030558265.1). Lineage (NCBI taxonomy): Eukaryota > Fungi > Ascomycota > Pichiomycetes > Serinales > Debaryomycetaceae > Limtongozyma > [Candida] pseudocylindracea. The sequence continues at coordinate 8,320 of JAJMSD010000005.1, forward strand.
GCAGCCCGCAGGGGCATCACGTGCGCATCACGGGCCGCACGCGCGGAGGACCGCGACGGTCGGGCGGCCGTGTGCGCAGCGGAAGGGGCGGCGGCAGCGCGCGAGGCGCGCGAGGAGCTCGGCGGCCGCTCCGCGCGGCACCGTCTGGTTGAACCGCACCGCTGCGTGGCATGCGCGCGAGGCGAGCGTGTCCCGAAGCCACGCCGGCGCCTGTGCCTCGCTGTGGCCTGCCGCCGCGCCGCCCGACTCGAGGGCGTGGGCGTGGGCCAAGAGGCTGGCCCGCACATGCTGCACCGGCGGGCTGCGGACGGCGAGCACCGGCGGGAGCGCGTGCACCGTGCACACGCCCCGGCTGACGCTGTAGAGGACTCGCCACTGCGCCCACGCGTCGCGCGCACCCTCGAGCAGTTCGCGCTCGTGGGCCACCACCCGGAACGAGAGCGAGGTGGGCGTGGCGGTGGTGGTGGCAAGAACCTCGTCCCAGAGCTGTTCGAACCGCACCCGCTCGTCGCACGCGTGCTGGTCCGCGGCGTACAACACAAGCAGCCCGCGCGGCCGCGCCACAAACACCACAAAGCGGCGGTGCGACTGGCCCACGACGCGCGCCGTGGCAAGCACCTCCGGCGTGAGCACCTCGCGGGCGTGCCGGAAGTGCGGCAGCGTCTGCACCGGCCGCGGCAACGGCTCCACGCGCGTGGGCGTGCGCCGGGGCGTGCGCCGTCGCGGCAGCACCTCGTGGCCGGTCACCTCGCGCCACCGCGCCTCCATCGATGCGAGAAGCGCGAGGAGCCCGGCGGCGTGCACCGTCTCCACCACGCGCTTGCTGGGGTGCTGCACCGCGTCCAGGAAGGCAAACGGCGCCGTCACCTCGAGAATGCTCGAGCGTGGCCCGAGCTGGCGGGACATGTACAGCGTCACACGGCTGTCCTCGAGCACCGCGCCGTTGAGAAGCGCGAGGTGGAGCGGCCTGGGCGCCGGTGTGTCCAGGACGTGCCATGTGGCAGAGAGACCGCCCGCGGCCGCAGCCACACGGCGGAGCAGCGGCACGCCCCACACGGTCTGCGCCATGTGTGCCACCGGCCCCTCGACGACAACGGTCTCCGCACCGACCACGAGCGTGACCGACACGCCCGAGGGAACACACACCTCGAGGGCCACCTGGCGCGCGCGGGCAGCCAGGAGCGGCGCCGCGCGGGCCTGGGCGGCGCGCGGGGGCTGGCGCTCGTGCATGCGCGACACCCGCACGCGGGTGAAGGGTGCCGGCGGCGGCAGGGCGGCGGGGGCGGGCTCCCGGCGCTCGCCAAAGTGGAGGGCGGTGGCGTGGACGGCGCCGTCCGCGGTGGCGCTCCACACGTCGACGCACAGGACGGCACCGAGGAGATGGAGGGCGTCGCCGCGGAAGCCGAGCGCGGTGCCCACGGGCTTCAGCAGGTGGTGCGGCCGCCCCACGAGCGGGAGGCTCCGGGAGTCGATGCCGCAGCCGTTGTCTTGCACCTCGAGGGCGGCGCCGACGGTCGCGTGCACGCGGGTGGCGCCGGCGTCCACCGCGTTGTGGAGGAGCTGGCGGAGCGCCTCGTACACGTCGGCGGCGCCGCCGGCACCGAACCGCGCCACGGTGTGGGGATCCAACGGGACCACTGTCATGTACACGCCATATATTACTCGTGGTAGCGGATGGTGCCGATGAGACACACGTGCAGCGGGAAGCGCGCGGGCACGGGGCCCAAGATGCGGAGCTTCTGCTTGGCGTCGTCGGCGTCGCTGACGTAGGCAAAGCCCATGGTGGGGGAGTCGACGGCGTGCTGGGCGCTCGCGTCCTTGTCGTTCGCCACAAACAGCACCGCGAGGATGGTGTTCTGGAGCGTCAGCGCGCGGTTCTCCACCAACTCGGCGGGCTCGTCGGCGGGCCCGTCGCGCACCGGCACGTTGTACACGCGGAGCGCCGTGTAGTCGAGCGTGCTGGTGTACGGCTCCAAGGGCTCGGGGAAGCCGTAGAAGTAGTTCTTGATCGTCTGGTGCTGGAGCGCGCGCACGTACACGTCGTCGCGCTCCACGCAGCCGCCGCTCTTGGCCATCTTGAGCACCGTGGCGCGGGCGCCGTACTGGCGCGCCACCTCCACGTAGAAGCGCTCGTTGCCAATCACCACCACGTGCAGCACCGCGTAGTCGGCAATGAGGTCGTCGATGAGCGCCATGTCGCGCACGCCAAGCGCGGGCGTGTCGACGATGCAGCCGCTGCGGCGCACCAACGGGTCCTGCTCCAAGCGGAGCCCCGCCACCACCGCCAACTTCAGACACTGGTGGCGGTACGCGGCGAGGTTTTCCGCGGGCGTCTCGACACCGACCCACCGCACCGCCGGCTGCTTGGGGTGCATGCGGCTCACGTTCAGCGTCACGCTCAGGCCAAAGCCCGTCTGGACGTCCAAGATGTCGCTGATGGGCGTTGCCAGGATGGCGCCCGGCACCGCAAACGCGCCCTCGCGCGGGTCAAGACCAACGTACAAGGGCAGGTGGCCCATCTTGTTGGCGTACGCCGCCAACGTCTTGGCCACCAGCGTCTTGCCGCAGTCGTGGCCGCCCAAGAGGAGCACACGCGGCCCCGCGGGCTCGGTCGCACGGAGGCGGTGCAACGCAAAGTGGAGGTTGGCCACCGCCGGCACCGCCAGGTCCCCCAGCACGTAGTCGCTCGCCAACTCGCCCTCGTACTCCACGGTGGCGCCCGACGGCAGATACACGCAGCTCTTGGCGCCCACCATCGTGTAGCGCACCCTGGTCGCGAGCTCCGTGCCAAACACCTCGCCGATGCCGTCCGTGACCGTGATGTGCACCGACGCCTGCGGCGCCAGCTCGAACCGCCACTCGGACCCGCCGGGGATCTCCACTACAGGCATTGCAGAAGAACGCTGGGTTTATTGCTTGACAATGTACGCATCCGCCGCACGTGACGCCCACTCCGTCCACAGGCCGTCGTACACGCGGACGGGCGCGGACGCGCCGGCGTGGAGCAACGCGAGGCGGAGCACGCACGCGGTGACGCCGGTGCCGCACATGGCGATGGTCGGGCGGCCGAGGTCCACGCCGAGCGCCTCCAAGCGCCGCGCCATCTCCGCCGGCGCGTGCAAGTGGCCCGCGCCGTCGAGCACCAGCGTGAACGGCACGCTGAGAGCGCCGGGCACGTGGCCGCTCGAGAGCCCGGGGCGCGGCTCCGGCGCGGCGCCCGTGAAGCGGTCCGCCAGCCGCGCGTCGAGGAGCTGGTAGCGCTCCGCAAGCCGCCCGGACTCCACAAGCTCGAGAAGCTCCTCGTAGAGCACGAGCGCCTCCGCGTCGGTCGTGGGCTGCGGGTACGTCGTGGGGGCGCGGGCGGCGGGGGAGCCCGTCTCGAGCGCGCCACCGTCGGCAACGTACGCCTTGAAGTGGTCCAACACGGCGGCGCCGCCAGGGTGCTTGAAGACGCTCTCGAACATCCACGCGGCACGCGGCGCCAGAAACACGCCCTGTTGGTCGTACACCACGAGGCGGTCGGCAGGCGCAATTCCCAACAGCAGCACCGCCGAGGCGAAAGCGGCCGCCAGCGGCAACATGTGCGGGTACGGCAGCGCGGGGTCCTTGACGCCGTCAATGTCGAAGAAGACGGCGCCGGGGAGGCGCTGCTTGGCGTACTCGGCCGCCCCGGTGGTGGCGGCGTTGGGCATGAACCACGAGGCGTCCACCGCCACGAGGCGCGCGGAGGACGCGGCAATGGCCCGGAGAGAGCGCGGGGTGACGATGCTCATGGGAGGAGGTGTGGCGCGATGACTAAAGGCCGCGTGCAAGGAGCGCCTTTTCGAGGGCGCTCTGGGAGAGGCTGGCGGCGGAGACGCCGCTGCTGGAGGGCGCGCGCGGCCGCGGCGCCGGCGGCCGCTCGCCGAGGAGAGCTGGGTCGAAGAGCATGTCGCTGGCGGAGGAGTGCGCAGAGCCGCCCGGCTCGCGCTCGTGGAGGAGCAGGGCGTAGAGCGACTGCAGCGCGTCGTCGGCAACGGGGGACAGCGGCGGCGGCGTCTCGCGGCGCCCGACAAAGCGCTCCTGCCGGAGGTAGTGCTCGGGGCGCGGCAAGGCGTCGTCGTGCTTGATGCGCACGGTGGTGGCCAGCACGGTGGCGGTGGGCTGCAGCTGGCGGGGCGCGCCGACGGGGTTGGCGAAGACGGGCGCGGGGGCGGCGGGGGCGGGGGTGGCGTCGCGGCTCTTGTCGGTGCTGCTGCGGCGGCGGTGGCGCTGGACTCCGCGGCGCAAGTCCTCCAACTCCTTCTCGTACAACCAGTAGCTGATCTGCTGCAACGCGTCGGTGCTGGCGCCAAGCTGGCGCAGCAACAGGTCCCAGTCGATGGGGGTGCCCAGGTCGCGGCAGCGGACAAGATGGCGCCAGAGGGCCGCCTCCTGGGCTGGCAGAAACGCCGTGTGGGCGGGCGGCACGAAGCCGGCGCGGCGGCGGGCCACGCGGACGTACACCACCGTCTTGGGCATGGGATGAGATGGGACGGTGTATTAGGCTTAGAACTCGAACCCGTCGTCGTCGTCGTCGCGGAAAAACATGCCAAAGGCGATGATGGAGCCGTAGATGGTGAGCCCGCCGAGCGTGCTCATGGCGGTGGCGGCGGGCGTGATCAAGCCGTTGTGGAAGAGCACGAGCGGGAGCGCGAGGCCGCTCACGACGAGGAAGCCGGTGCACCACTGGCCGAACTCGGCAATGGCGTTGGTGTTGGAGGCGGCGCCCAGGAGAAAGTCGTCGTAGCCGCCGCGGTTCCCGCACACGGCGTTGGGGAGGGGCGCTAGGAGGAAGAGGGCAATGTCAAAGAGGGGGCGCCAGTTGCTGTAGAGCGCGCACGAGAGCACGATGAGAAGGAACCCGGCGGCAAGCAGCAACGAGAGGAGGATGATGCGGTTGAGGGGCGTGGACATGGCACCGTGGGCTGTGAGAAGGTGGGAGTGGCGCGGATGTTGGCGTGGCGCTGCGATGCGCCCCTGCAGCACACTCATGAGCGAGCATGTGGCGGCTGCGAATGCGCGCGGCACGGCGGGGGAGACCGCGGGCACGGAGGCCGGCGGCGGTGGGAGGGACGGCGGCGGTGGCGAGAGGGACAGTGGCGACGACCGCGACAGCGACAGCGACGGCAGCGACGTCACCAGCGACAGCGACGCCTCCGCCGCCTCCGTCGCCTCCACCCTTCCCCTCCTCAAGTACTCCCGCATCCGCTCCCTCCCCCCCAGCTTCCTCGCCCGCGACCCCGTGCTGTGCGTGCACACCCACCCCGCCGTCACCATCACCGCGACCCACGGCGGTGTTGTCCACCTCGCGCGGCCGGACGGGCTGTCCATCCGCACCTTCAAGGCCCACTCCGCGCTGGTTCTCGCCATCCACACAGACGGCGAGTACGTCGCCACCGCGCTGATGGACGGCACCGTCGTCATTGGCGCCATTGGCGACCCCCAGGACTTCATTGCGTGCGACTTCAAGCGCCCGGTCCACGGCGTGGCATTGCTCAAGCACTACGCACGCTCCAGGCTGTTTGTGCTGGCCGGCAAGGGTGGCCAGGTGTTGGTGCTGACCCGCAACTGGTTGGGCCAGCGCGTCGACACCCCGCTCAGCGACGACGCGCCCGCCGCCGTGCTCGCGCTTGCGGTCAACGACGACTGCGTGCTCTACGCCACCGAGAACGGTCTCTTCTGCCACTCGCTCACCTTGAAGCGGCGCTTGTTGCACGTGCCGCGGCCGCCCGACGCCCCGCGCGCCGACTTGTACTGGCCGCGCATCGAGGTGGTTGACGCGCACCAGGCGCTCGTCGCATGGGCCCACACCGTGTGGCACCTCGCGTTCGACGTGCGCACGCCGGCACAGCGCCGCGTCGTGTCGGGAGACACCGCCAGCATCCTCTCCGCCGCCACGTTCCGGCTGGTGGCCAGTGTCTTGGCGTGCGCCGTCGAGTCGCTGTTCACGCTGGACGAGTTGTTTGCCGGCGCGGTTCCCTACGCCAACGACCTGTTGTTGGTGTTGACCCACGCCCCCGGCGAGCTTCCCGAGCTCCGGGTGGTTGGTGCCGCTGACGGCGAGCCCCAGATGGTGGACGTGGTGCCGTTGGAGGACCTGGAGCGGCTTGGGCTCAACGACTTCCATCTCTGCCGCAGCGACCACCTGTGGCTACTTGTGTCGGCGCGCGACGGCGTGGGGGTGGTGCAGTTGAGCATCCACGACCAGATCCTGTGGTTGGAGACCCACCGCCAGTTCAGGCATGCATGGGAGTTGGGCGAGCACGTGGTGGACCCGGTGCGGCGCTTGGAGCTCGGCTCGGCGTATGCCGACGAGTTGGTGGCGGAGGGCGACTGGGGCAGTGTTGCGCTGTTTCTCCCGCTCCTCCTCCACCCCAACCAGCCCCCCGCCACGAGTACGCCGGCGCTCAAGGTGGCGTTCACCTCCGCGTGGGACAAGTATGCGCGGCTTCTTCTCCGCAACCACCACGCGGCGGTGGTGGCTGCGCTTCTCCCGAGCACCACGTCCGGAAGCGTGTACGAGTGGATGCTGGGCGTCGACCGCGAGGTGTACACCGACACGCTCCTCGAGCAGCTTGCCACGAGCCGCCACGGGTTTGTGCGCACGCTCGCCAGGTGGGACGTGCGGTTGTTCCACCCCGGGCGGGTGGCAGACGCCGCCGAGGAGTGGTTGGAGCTGCACAGCGACACGTACGTGCGCGAGGGACTCTGCCAGTTGTACATTGCCACCGGCGACGCCGCCAAGGCGGTGCCGCACATGTTGGCGCTTCGGCGCACCGACACGTTGCAGGTGGTGCTGGCGTACGGCTTGGTGGGCTCGAGCCTTGCGTTGCTCCCGCAGATTGTCGGGTTGCATGTGCTGGAGTCGCAGCTTGCGCAGTGGCGCTACTCCCCGGACGGCGCGTTGGCGGAGGATGCGAGACACGAGTGGCTTCACACGGGACAGCCGGCGCTTGCTGCGGACATCGACCTTCTTGTGCGACACCGGCACGAGGCGCCTGCGGCAGCGGTGCTTGAGCAGTTTGACGCCCACGGTCTTGAGTTTGCGAGCTTGCTGTACCTCGAGCGGCTTGTGGACACGGACCCGGCGGGAAGCACGGGGTTCCAGGACCGGGTGGTGGAGTTGACGGCGTTCTACGCACCACTGCAGCTCGCGTTGCTCCTCCATCGGCTCCACGAGTACCTGATTGCGCAGGCGATTGCGGTGTGCGAGCGGCGGCACGCCACGGCGCTGTTGGTGTATCTCCTCGGCCGCAGCGGCCAGAACCACCGCGCGTTGCTGCTCATCATCGACGAGATGGAGGATCCGGAGTACGCGATCCAGTTCACGCGGCTGCAGCACGACCAGGAGTTGTGGGAGCGGCTCATCCGCTACCTGCTGGACAAGCCGGCCTTCATCCGCGCCTTGATCGAGCTTGCGGGCACGGGCGACCTGAGCGACTACAGCGTGGACCCGGTGGAGATTGTGCGGCGCATTCCGCCGCACGTGGAGGTGCAGGGGCTCCGGCAGCTGCTCACGCGCATCTCGAACAACAACGAGCTCGGGTTGCTCGTGCACCAGAAGATGTACTGCGCCACCAACAGCGCAACACGGCTGGCGGCGGACGAGTTGCTTGCGGCGGCGGAGCGCGGCGTGGCGGTGGACGACTACCAGCTGGTGGACCCGTTGGTGGTGACCAAGATCCACCGCGACGGGCGGGTGGAGCCGGCGCTCGACGCGCACGGGGCGCCCCTCGCGACCGTGTTCCGGCTGCTTCCGTTGAAGTTGTCGCGCTTGGCCACCATGGCGTGAGCGCCGGGCGCGGACGGACGGCGTTGGCGCACGCCGCTGCCCGCCGGCGTCGGCGCATGGCCAGGAAAATGCCCGGGTGGACCGCCGGCGTCCCCCCAGTCCCCGCGGAACCCGCGCCAGTCCGTAGTGCCGGCCGCCGCCCGCAACAGCGCACAGACATGTCGTGCGGAAACCGCGCGCTGCGGACAGCTCACAGTTACCGCATGCTGGAACCGGCCGCGACTCAGGCAAACCCGCCGCCCACGCTCTTGGGGCGGCTCCGCGAGCTGTCGCACCCCGTGGCGCTCTTCTTCTTCATTGGCATCCGTCTCGGGCTGCTTGCCATGTATCTCCTCGGACTCTTGATTCTCCGCAACTTCATTCTCGCGTTCATCCTCACGATCCTCCTCCTTGCGGCGGACTTTTGGAACGTCAAGAACGTGCTGGGGCGGCTTCTTGTGGGGCTCCGGTGGTGGAACGAGCTGAAGGAGCAGGGCGGGAACGTGTGGGTGTTTGAGACGGCCGACCCGAACCGCTACATCAACCCCATTGACCTGAACGTGTTCTGGCTCTTGTTGTACGGCGGGCCCGTGATGTGGGTGCTTCTCGCCGTGGTGGCGGTGCTCAAGTTCGAGTTCCTCCTGCTCATTCTCGTGGCGATCGCCGTCGTGCTCAACCTCACGAACGCCATGGCGTTCACCAAGTGCGACAAGTTCGGCAAGGCCAACAACGTTGCCAGCGGCGTGTTTGGCCTGATTGCCAGCCAGTTCAACCCGTTCAACCGCTTGTGGTAGACACCCTGTTCAGATACACACACTACGGCTCCGCGCCGCCGTCCGGACGGTACATGCCAAACAACTCGTCGTTGCGCATGGCGCTGATGTTGTGGCGCAAGCACTGCTGGAGCTCGGCCACCGTCGGCACCAGAAACCCAAACACGCCGTCCTCGGTGGCCGTGAGAAGCGCCAGAAGAAGCGCCACCTTCTGCAGTGCGTTCATTGTCACCTTGCGCAACGCCCCCGCCGCGTGACCCGCGCCCGGCGTCTGCTGCGGGCTCCGCTTGGCAAACAGCGTCGGCGGGAGCTCCACGTCGGGCGGTAGCGGGTGCTTGAGCAGCGCCAGGCTGTTGGTCGACACCAGGGGGGCCGGCGGAAGCAGCTGGACCCAGTCGGGCGCGCTGTTGACGGCCTGGTACTGGCGGAGCAACTGGTCCTCGAACACGCCGAGGGTGTTGAGCTCAATGTCCTGGCCGAGGTCCATGGCAAGGTTCGGGTCGAGGTAGTCCTGCGCAATTGACGGGTCCGTGTCGAAGGGCGTGTCGAGGTCCATGTGCATGGCGGGAGGCAGGAGTGCCGGCTCGGGCGCGGCCGCGGGGGTCGGGATGACGGTGGACTTTCCCGAGAGCGCGTCGCCGTTCAACGTGGCAAACGGCTGCAGTGTGAACACGTCGTTCAAGTAGTCAGAGCCCGCGGGCTGCGCCGCGCTGGCCCACGTGGTGTCGGACGGCAGCTCCTCACCCACCGGCTCGTCCTGGGTGCACGCCTCGATGATCTCCTGGTTCAGCACGTACAGCTTGTTCTTGCGCTCGGTGTGAAGGTGCAACAACAGGTACACGTCCCAGGGCTGCTGGACGCGGAGCTGCAGAATGAGCACCTTGAGCTTCTGGAGCAGACGGTGGGGCTCTTCGGGGGCCTCGCTGGCGGGGAGCACGGCGCTGGGCACGATGTGGGACATTTTCCACGCGGCGAGGATTGTGTGCGGCGGGATCAGCTCCCACGCGCGGCGGATCCACACGACGCACTCGCTGAGCGGAAGCTGGTACTGCGCAAAGGTGAGCGGGGCCAGCAGCGGGGGTGTGGTGCGGCTGCGGAGCGCACGCTGCATGCGGATCATGTAGAGGTACTGCTGGAGGCGGTAGAGGATCTTGAACTCACTGGTGATGCCCCAGTTCAGCGGGAGGAACAGCTTGGCGGGCGTCAGGTTCAGGTCGCCGCCCGAGTTGGTCACCACGAGCTGGATGTGCAGGAGGTTGACGTTGACGATCTTGTGCGCCACACAGTCGTCCATGAGCACGGCGATGCGACGGCCGGCGGCCGCTAGCCGCTTGTCCAACCGCAGAAGATAGCCGTAGAATTCGTTCAGCGTGAGCCACGCCTTGTGGTTCCACTTGTAGGCAATGCCGTGCTCGGCAAATAGCGACGTGAGTGACGAGGAGGACGTGCCGCCGGGGGAATCGCTGGTGCGGCGCTCGTGTCCGCCCACCACGAGCGGCTCGAGACGCTCGCTGCCGTCGACATTGACGCCAAACACGATTGTGACGTGGGGGATCACCGGCCGCCGCTGGAGGATGTTGGGGTACTCGTTGTAGAAGGTGGTGTCCAAGGGGAGCAGGTAGCAGAGCTGGAACTCGTCAATGGCAAAGATGTCGCGGGCGCTGTAGCCCTCGAGCAGCTGCCGGAGCGGGAGACGCTCCTCGAAGGTCCAGATCTTGCGCGAGGCGGCCAAGGCGGCACGCCCGGACCCGCTGAGGTTGATGTCGTGGCGCGCAAGGAACTGGTAGCACCACTTGGGCGGGAAGTCGCCGCTGCCCTCGCGCTGGCCCGGCGGAAGATGGCTCCAGAAGTCCGCGGCGGTGCTCTGGAGAATCGGGAGCAGGATGGGGATGCCGTCCCAGATCGCCTGCAGAAGCCACTCCACAAGCACGCGGCGGAGCAACTCGTTCAGCTGCGGCCGCCGCCGCACCCTCAGCAACTCGTGCTGCTTGTGGGCAATGAGCTGGTCCTTCTGCGCGAGGATGCGGCTGATGGTGGTCTGCAGCGCCAGGCGGCCGGTGTTGAACTCGCGCTGTGCCCACGCCGCAAGATCCAACTGTGTCATGTCCGGGTGGGCCTCGGCCTGGAGGCAGATGTCGATCTTCTGCTTGATCGTGAACACCATGAGACCGCGGCTTCTGGAATAATGTGCAAAAAAGCCCGCATCGGAGTTGATCCGGGCCGTGCAGGCCAGACCGGCGCCGATCCGCGGGCCGCCGCGGTGCCGCGGTGCTGCAGGCCGCAGCCTGCCGTCATGCCACGGCTGCAGTGCGCCAACCGTCCTACTCCTGCCACACGTAGTCCTCCGCAAGCTTCTGCTCGACCGCGCGGCGGTGCTCGCGGTGCACGTTCTCGCACTCGCGCGCCAGAAGCGCCAACACCTCCAACAACTGGGCCTCCGTAAAGCGCCCGGCACTCTCGCCCAACAAGAGGTGCGCGGCGCGCCCGTCCTCGAGCCCGTACGCCGCCACGTGGTGCGAGGCCGCCTCCTCAAGCTCCGCGGCTGTCGGGGCCACGACGGCGCGGCCGTCCGGCATCACGGCCACGCACACGGCGCTGAAGGACCACCGCAACGCCACGGCGGCGTCCACACACGCGAGAAACGCCGCGTTGATGCCCGCCGCGAGCTCGCGGCAGCTGAACTCCGGCGCCTCGCCGGGCACCACCACCTGCACCACACACTGCACCACCTGGCGCGGGTAGCTCTCGACGTCGACAGCCGCGCCGAGCACGGCGCGCATCTGGTGCTCGAGCACCTTTTCGCGTGTGTGCGCAACCCCGGTGCCGGGGCGGAACACGACCTCGACGGCGGCGGTGGTGGGGAGCTCCTGGCGCGCCTTGGCCTCGAGCGGCCCCAGCACCAGGCACACCACCCGCGTGGCGTCCGCGGCAAGCTCCGCCGACCCGTCCGTTTGGGGGAGCCGTGGGAAAGACACGAGCATGGAGGGCGAGCGCCCGCGCAGCGTTTTTTTCTGGCTGGACTTGGTGCGCCATGACAAACCACTTGGCGACCCGGGAGGTGGTGCTGCCGTGGGTGCTGCTCGTGGCGGGGCTGGTGTCCGGGGGCGTGGCGCGCGTGGCGACGGCGCCGCTCGACGTGGTGAAGATCCGCTTGCAGCTCCAGCGCACGGGCTACTACCGCGGCATAGCCCACACGCTCGTGCGCGTCGTGCGCGAGGAGGGCGTCGCGGCGCTCTGGAAGGGCAACGTGCCGGCCATGCTCTTGTACGTCATGTACGGCGCGACGCAGTACCTGTCGTACCTGGCGGTGTGCGCGGCGCTCAACACCACGCGCGTGCCGGACGCCTGGCACCCGGCGATGGCGGGGTTGGCGGCGGGCGGCGCCACCACTGTCGCGACGTATCCGTTCGACATGCTCCGCACGCGGCTTGCGGCGTCACGCAGCGGCGTGCGGCTCGTGGCGACGGCGCGCGAGCTCTTCCGCAGCGGCGGCGTCCGCGCCTTCTACGGCGGCATGCTGCCGACGCTCCTCTTGGCGGCGCTCAACAACAGCGCCATGTTCCACGTGTACGGGGCGGCGCGGCGGCTCGCAGCTGCCGTGGACGTGCCGCGGGCCGAGGCGGTGTGCGGGCTTGTCGCGGGCGGCGTCGCCAAGGGCCTTGTGTTCCCGCTCGACCTCTTGCGGCGGCGGATGCAGATGGGGGCGCGCGGGGCGCGGGCGACGGCGGCGGCGGTTCTCCGGCAGGAGGGCGTGCGCGGCTTCTACCGCGGCTTTCTCGTGAGCGTGCTCAAGACCGGGCCCACGAGCGCCATCAGCATGTGGACATACGAGCAGACGGTGGCGTGGATAGAGCGTAATGACTAATGTAGAGGGGGCGGGGGCCTGCGGGGCCGGGCCCGTGTGGACGGCTGCCCCCGGGACAGCGGGCGGGCGCTAGCTGCCCATGTCGTCGTCCTCCATGGGGTTGTACACGTTCTTGCTCAACAAGCGGTTCAACTCGCTCTTGACGTAGCCCACCTGCGCGGCGTGGAGCACGACGTGGGTGTCGTCCAAGTCCTCCACCACGACGCTGGCGGCGTTGCGGTCAATGTCCATGATCAACGCCTTGATCAGCGGGTCGCACTGCACAAGCACGCCGCCCACGGCCTTCACCATCGGAGCAGCGAGATGGTTGCCGGGAAAAACAGCGACGCACGTGCGCTAGACGAAGGGGCAACGGTGTGCGCCCGCGTCCTGACAACCCGTTTCACTCCTTCATGAGCACGGAGGCGGGCGGGGCGCTGCCGCGGTTTGCGCGCGTGCGGCCGCTTGTGGCGGCCTTGTTTGACCCGGCGCTGCCGGTCGACGCCACGCCCACGGTGCTGAAGCCCAACCTCGAGCTCCTCGACAGCCTCTTTCCCAACACCATTGTCGACCTGTTTGCGTTGCTCGAGCTGCACGAGGTGCGGATGTACGGCACCGGCAGCAGCATGGACGCCAGCGACTTGCTCGCGCCGCGTGCCGTCTACGTGGTCATGTGCGGGCGGGACGAGGTCGATCTCCGCGGCTGGCGCTGTCTGTGCGCGCGCTTCACGGAGCTGTTCGTGGCGGCCGAGCCGTGTCTCGGGCCGGCGGTGGCGCCGCTGTGCCACCACTTGCTTGCGCTCTACATCTGCGCCGTGAACCCGCGCATGTGCAACAAGTACGTGCGGTTCGCCCGTGTCTCGTCGGGCGCGTACGCCGCGATCGGCCGCGATTGAGGCGCGGCCGTGCCGCAGAGACGCATTGCCGACGGCCCGGGAGCACTGCCGGCGGCTCCGGCAGCGCCCCCCTCGCACACCCACCCCGTAGCCCGGCGCCCGCCCAAATCCACACACCCCTCTGCACGCCCGGACTGGTGGAAAAAATGGCTCCGGAAAATCTCGTCACACCCAACGACCCGCCGCCACCCTCAACAACTCCTTAATGCACCATGGCCGCGGATAGCTTCCCGAAAAGGCCCGCCGTGAGCTTCCCGATCTACTACAACACAACAGCAGCCGAGTTTGGCCCGGCCCGTGCCAAGGCGCGCGCGTGGCGGGCGGCGCGGAAGGCGGCGGGCGCCGTCGCGGCGTCGCCACCGACATCGCCGTCTACACCCACATCCACGGCGGAAACCACACCGCTCCCGCTGGCGCTGGCGCTGCCGACCACCACCACACCCACCGTGGCCTCACCAACGCCCAAGACGTGGTCGGCGCTTCTCCAGCCAAAGGCCGCCAAGCCGGCCCCGCCGGCCGAGCCGAGCGCCGGAACCGCCACGCCCCGGCCGGCAGCACCGGCCACCACACAGCCGCAGCCGCTCATCCAGCCGTTGGGCGTGGTGGTGCTCCGGATCATGCACGAGCCGGGGTTTGTGGCCGCGGACACGGCATCGCACGCGGGCTTCAAGGGCATTGTCAACTCGGGCAACATCTGCTTCATGAACACGGTGGTGCAGTTGTTGGTGCACACACAGCCCTTCTACCACATGCTCCGCACGGTGGCGGTGCGGGCGCGCGCCCACGTGGGGCCCAAGAGCCCGAGCCCGTTGTTGGACGCGTTGCTCCAGCTCGTGGGCGAGTTCAACCGCACCGCATCGACGCTGGCGATTGCGCCCGACCACTTCTACCAGGCGATTGCCAAGCACCCGCGCTTCAAGCACTTGAAGTGGGGGCAACAGGAGGACGCGGAAGAGTTCATGGGCCACCTTCTCGACGGGTTGCACGAGGAGTTTGTGCACGCGGTGGCGTCGATGCCGCGCGAGGACGTGGTGCAGCTCTTGCAGTGTCTGGCGGGCGCGGTGCGCGAGGCGATGGTGCCGACATTGGAGCTCATTCGCAAGGAACAGTTCCCGGAGGCGCTCGGCGCAGGCGCGGCGGCAGCGACAGCGGCCGGCGACGGCTGGAAGGAGGTGGGCGCGGGACAGCGCGTGGCAAACAAGCGCACGGTGGAGATGCCGCCCTCGCCCATCACACAGTTGTTTGGGGGCAGTCTCCGGCAGGTGTTGGACATTCCGAAGCACAAGGAGGCGCAGAGCATCACGGTGGACCCGTTCCAGCACTTGCAGTTGGAGGTGCTGGACCCGCGGGCAAACACGGTGGCGGAGGGGCTCCAGCTCTTGCTGGAGCCGGAGATGGTGCCGTTCCGGCTGCTGAGCAACGCGGAGGTGCTTGCGCGCAAGCAGGCGTTTGTGGACCAGGTGCCGCGCGTGTTCATTGTGCACTTGAAGCGGTTCCAGTACGCGCAGAACGGGAACGGCGTGGAGAAGGTGCGCAAGCCGATCGAGTACCACCACCTCATGGAGGTGCCGGCGGAGTGTCTTCTGGTGCTGTGTCGCACGGCGCACCCGGACCCGTTCCGGTTCCGGCTCGTGGGGGTGGTGTACCACCACGGGAACCTGGCGGTGGTGGGGCACTACACAGTGGACGTGCCGAACCCGGAGGGGGGGTGGGTGTCGATCGACGACACGAGCGTGCAGGCGGTGCTGCCGGAGAAGGTGGTGCTGCAGCACGCGGACGGGTTCAAGACGGCGTACATTTTGGTGTACGAACGGGTGTGAGGAGTGAGCCTGCTGTGACGACTATAGAGTAATGGTGCATGAGGCAACGGCCGCGAGATCGCGGGGCTGCCGGGGCCGCCGGGCCGCGCAAGCCACAACGGCCGCCGGCGCGGACCCTGGTCGTGTCCCCACCCACATGAAAACTCCTTCCATGCTGCCTCCTCTCAAAAAGCCCAAGCCCATGGTGACCATCTGCACGCATCTGGGCACGTTCCACGCCGACGAGTCGCTTGCCGTGGCAATGCTCCGCGAGCTTCCGGAGTACGCCGGCGCCGACCTTGTGCGCCTGCGCAGCCCCGAGGCGTGGGAGGCCGCCGACATCGTCGTCGACGTGCTGGGCCAGTACGACGGCACCAAGTTCTTCGACCACCACCAGCGCGGCTTCGAGGAGGTGTTTGGCCACGGCTGCGTCACCAAGCTCCTGTCGGCGGGCTTGGTGTACAAGCACTTTGGCCGCGCCATTCTCGCGCACCGCTTGGGCTTGGACGCACAGCACGAGGACGTGGAGCGCCTCTACCTCAAGGTGTACCGCGAGTTTGTCGAGCTGTTGGACGCCAACGACAACGGCATCTCGAACTACCCCGACAGCGTGGAGCCCAAGTTCAAGGAGTCCAAGATCACCCTCCCGCTGATGGTGCTGCAGTTGAACCCGTCGTGGAACAGCGACCCCACCGACGCCGACTACGACCGGCAGTTTGCCAAGGCGCTGGAGTTGATGGGCTCGGCGTTCTTTGCGCTCGTTGACGGCTACGGCAACCTGTGGCTCCCCGCGCGCGGCATCGTCGCCGACGCGTTTGCGCGCCGCACGGAGATCGACCCGCAGGGCCGCGTGTTGGTGTTGGAGCGCTTCTGCCCGTGGAAGGAGCACTTGTACGCGTTGGAGAAGGAGCACGGTGCGGCCGGCAACACCTTGTACGTGTTGTTTGCCGACCTGCTGCTGAACTGGCGCATTCTGGCGGTGCCGGTGCTGCTGTCGCTGTTCGAGTCGCGCCAGGCGTTGCCCGAGCCGTGGCGCGGCGTGCGCGACGACGCGTTGAGCGACTTGACGGGGGTCCCCGGCTGCGTCTTTGTGCACGCGGCCGGCTTCATCGGCGGCGCCAAGACCCGCGAGGGGGTGGTGGCGTTGGCCCAGAAGGCGTTGGCGTAGCTCCTATTTATGACCGCGTGTATGCGCTCTGCAATCTCCAGCGCCACACCTGCATGCCTCTCTCCTTGTTCGCGGGCCACCCGACGGCGGATCTCCTCCCCGCGCGGGAGATTTCCGAGGCGGCGGGCCGTGTGCTTGCGCGCTTGGACGCGGACCCCTTCCAGTACGTGGGCGACGCCGACAATCGCCATCCGTTGAGCTACGGCACCGACCGCGGCAACTTGACGGTGCGCACCGAGGTGGCGCGCTGGTTGGACCTGTTGTACCCGCACGCGGCGCCCACGGACCCCGGCACGCTCAACATGTCGGCGGGGTCGCTGTACGGCGCCATGAACATTCTCGCGCAGTGCACCCACCCGGCGAGCGGGGCCACGCGCCAGGCGTTCGTCATCACGCCCACGTACTTTCTCATCAACCTGCTGTTGCTCGACGCCGGCTTTGGCGGGCGGATCTCGGCGGTGGAGGAGTTGGCCGACGGCAGCATCGACTTTGCCGGCTTGGAGGGGCGCTTGGCACAGCTCGAGGCGGACGCAGATGCGAACGCGCGCTTCCCGGTGCCGGTGATGCTGACGGACCTTCCTGCGATCTACGACCCGTCGCGGCCGGCGCAGCGCATCTACCGCTACGTCATGTACCTTGTGCCCAGCTTCCTGAACCCGCGGGGAGGGCTCTACCTGGAGGCGACGCGGCGGCGGCTCGTGGCGTTGGCGCAGCGCTACGACATCTTGCTCCTCAGCGACGACGTGTATGACATGTTGGACTACCGGCTGCTGCCGGAGACGCCGCCGGACCTTCCGCCGCGGTTGGTGCTGATTGACCGCGAGACGTGCGGCGGGGACGCGTTCGGACACACGATCAGCAACGGGTCGTTTTCCAAGTTGTTGGGGCCGGGGTTGCGCGTGGGGTGGCAGGAGCTGGCCACGGCGCGCCTCACGCTCCAGTTGTCGCAGGGCGGCGCGCACCACCTGGGCGGGCTGCCGGCGCAGCTCAACCAGGAGATTGTGGCGGAGATGATCCGGAGCGGGATGTTGGCGGCGATCGTGCGGCGGTTGCGGACGGTGTACCTGGCACGCGCGCGGGTGATGCTTGCCGCGATTGCGGAGCATCTTCCAGCGGACACAGAGGTGCTGGGGGGCACGGGGGGCTACTTTATGTGGGTGCGGGTGCCGGGCGTGGACATGCCGGCGGTGGTGGCGGAGTGTGCGGCGCGCGGCGTGGTGTTGGGGGGCGGGGAGCACTTCGAGGTGGCGGGGGACGCGCGCGGGTGGGGCGCGCTGTGCGTGCGGCTCTGTGTGCTGTTGTTGGCGGAGGAGCAGATTGCCGAGGCGGTGCGGGTGTTTGGCGCGGCGGTGGCGCACGTGCGGGGGTAGAAAAACCAAACCACATCGTCTTTTGCAAGCATGGCGATCAACCGGCACACGTTTGAGATCGCCAAGATCAGCTTCTTCCTTCTCCTGCCGATCGCGGTGATGTACTACATCGGGATCGACACGGACAAGAAGCTCAACGTGCCGGGGTTCTGGCCGGACCCGAGCGTGACGAACAAGATCCCGAAGGAGCCGTACGAGATCAAGGCGGAGTTGTTGCGGATGCAGCGCGCGGACGCGGCGAAGCGGGCGCGCCTTGAGGAGCGGGCGCGGCAGCAGGGGTTGACCGAGGAGAGGGTGCGGGAGATGCGCGCCGCGGAGCAGGCGGCGGTGGAGCAGGCGGCGGCGGAGTAGACGCGCGAGGCGGCGCCTCGGTCCGCCCACGGCTGCTGCGAGCCGCCCACGGCTGCTGCGAGCCGCCCACGGCTGCTGCGAGCCGCCCACGGCTGCCCCTGCCATGTACATACGCAAACGGAAACCACATGAGCGACCTGCTGGACTATGTACACTACGGCTCGGTCTTGGCCGGCGGCTTCACCACGTAGGCATACTTCTTGGAGCCCTTGCTGCGCGCCACCAACTCGCGGTTCTTGGACGCCAACTGGTCGACGCGCTGCTGGTCCTCGACCTTGGCGCGGCCCTTGGCGGTCTGCTCGGCAAACTTGTCCTTCATCGTCTGCACAATGCTGCGGTTGTCCGGCGGCGGCGGCGGGTGGCGGGCAAACTGGCGGAGCCCGCACGCGGCGCGGAACCACGGCGCGCGGATGAGCGCCGTCTGGACAATCATGCACAAGGTGTTGGCAAAGAAGTACACGACAATGCCCGCACTCAACTTGGCGGTGACGGGGATCAGCAACACGGGCATGTACGTCATGAACTTCTTCATGAGCGGACTCATGGCGGCCGTCAGCCCCAACTCGCCGCCAAGCTTCATGAAGCCCACAAACGTCGCGGCCGTGAGCACCTGGAGCCCGAGGTACGGGTCCGCGGCCGAGAGATTCGTGAACCAGTAGATGCCGCCGTCGGCAAACCCCTCGACGGGGTAGTTGGCCATGTGGCGGATGCCGTTGAAGAAGCCCAACGCGAGCGGGAGCTGGAGGAGCGGCATCATGAGATAGCGCTGCTTGATGCCGTTCTCCTTGAGAATGCGGCGGCGGCGGAAGGCCACCTTCTGCTGGTCGGCCGTGTTGGCGGCCGTCTTCATGTCCTCGAGACACTTGTCCAACTCGGGCTTCACCACCAGCATCGCCGCCATCGTGTCGCTCAGCTTGACGTACAAGGGGAAGAGCAGCGCGCGCACCACAAACGTCGTCGCGGCGATCGTGGCCCACCACGGAAGCCCCGTGTACGCGTGTGTGATCTCCAACGCGTGCTGGAGCCAGTCCAGAGGCCACCACCCCTGTGCGAGCCCGATCAGGTCGAGGTAGCCCACCTGGTTCGAGTGGAGCGCTGTCTGCGCCGACGCCGCCGTCTCCAGCAACTGCGGGAGGTCCGTCACGATCTCGGACGGCTTGGTCGAGGCGTGGCGCCGCGGGAGCACGCCCACGGGCACCGCGCGGCGCGCCCACACGCGCCCCACCCCTGCGCTGCTCGCGAGTCTGAGACCAGGGCGAAGCATGGAAAAAGTTGGCGGCGGCGTTTTTCGCCGTGGGGCGTATTGCATGCAGGCATGGCGCTGCACGCGGACCGATTCGGCGCGGACCCGTGCCGGCGTGCCGGGGCCGCCGCGGGCGCCCGACCCCGCAGGCCCGCCGACAGGCCCGCCCGCACTCGGCCCCGCCAGTAGTCCCGCGCGGCGGCCGCACGACGCCCCGCGCGACGCGTCGGCGCCGCCGCTGCGGACGACGCGCCGCGATAATACCCGCCTCTACCGCAGACGCGGGCGGCTGCAGCCTGCATCCACGCAGCCGCCGCGACAGGCCGGGGCGGCCAGCTGCAGGCGGGGCGAGGGGCGGGCAGCGGGCGAGGGGCGGGCGGCGGACCGTCGAGGCGAGGGACAGCGCGACGCGCCGCTCCACCCACCGCTCTTCCCGTGCAAACACCCCCCTCGCTGCGCCGCGCCACGCTCCCTGTGTCCCGTTCCCTATCTACGCGCCCTGAATATACGCGTCGGCTTGCTGGTTTTTCGTGTCTTGTTCACCCGCAAAAGCCTACCCCCGCAACCGCCACGCCCATCGTCGCTTTCTCCCACCGCGGCACCCCCCCCCCGCCGTTGCACAAACCACGGGCTCCCCAAGGCGACCGCACGACGCTCGTCTCTGCTAATTGCGCCCGCGACCCTCCCTCCCCCTCCGCTCCGCGCGCGCTCCCCAGTCGCTCCACCACATTCCGCTCCACATTCCCACCCTTCCACCATGAAGAAAATCTGGAGCCGCAAGGACAAGCGCAAGAGCCTCAGCACGTCGCAGCCCCTCCAGCTGTCGCCCTCGCGGCGGCTGCTGATGGAGCTGACGCGCACCTTCCAGACACCGCCCACGCCGACCGTCGCTGCCGCCGTCGTGCCGCCGCCGCCCGCCGTTCCGGCCAAGGAGGAGCCGCCCGCGCCCGCACCCGCGCCCGAGGCGCTTGAGAGCGACGCCGCCAGCGATGTGCACGACACCGCGTCCACCGTCGAGGGCCCGCTCGGGGAGGCCGACCAGGCGTCGGTGGCTCCCGAGGCGCCCGAGGCGTCTGCCGATGCTGGCGCGTCGCCGGCGGTGCCCGACGACAAGGCTGTTGCAGCGCCGCCGCAGACAGATGCGGCCGCGACCGCGACCGCTGCCGGTGTCTCTGCGCCGGCGGCGGCGGCACGCGACCCCAAGACCCCCGAGGGCCTCCCGCGCCCGCTGCTGCGCTACGCGAACCTCAAGGACGTGCTGCACCTTGCCACCGGCACCCACGACAACAAGTTCATCAAGAACGGGTGGGTGAACTTCAGCCCGAACGGCCTGAACGCGGACACAGACGTGCGGCTCTACCGCGCCGAGCTCCGCGGGTCGACGTTGCTGTTGTTCAAGGCGCCTGCAAGCGTGGACATCCGCCAGTTCCGCATCGATCCGGCCACGGCGCAGGAGAACAACCTCATGTTGCTCAACAGCCTCAAGCTGAGCGCGCTGCTGATCCAGACGCTGCGGATGCTGGACTCGCAAACGGTGGCGCCTCTGCTGGCGCTGGTGTACTCGATGCAGACCACGTCGGAGGCGGACGTGGCCACCGTGCAGACCAAGGACGCGGCAGACGACCAGCAGCTGGTGCCGCTGCAGTCGACGGCGAGCACAACGCGCACGCGCAAGCCGCCGCCGCTCCCGCTCGACCTGCTGGTGATGCAGCAGAACAACCACCTGTTCACGACCTTGAACCTGGCGTACCAGACGCTGGTGATGAGCCCCGGGTTGATGGCGGGCGACCAGCACACGTTGCTTTCGTTGCCCAACGAGACGGAGCCCAAGGTGACGTACGCGCTGACGCGGGTGCCGCACCCGGACCTCCAGTTGGACGCCGACCACAACATCACGCAGGGCCTGGTCGAGGGCATTGCCCACTACATTCTCTTTGAGAAGGACGGCGGCGAGGCCGGCGAGCGCATCAACCAGTTGATCTACCTCACGCCGCTCTTCAACCAGTTTGAGCGGTTCTTGAAGTACTTTATTCTTCTTGCCAAGACGTTCAACCGGTTCGACGGCCACGGCGGGGTGGACGACGACGTGCACACCACGGCGTCGACCGAGGTGGTTTCGCCGCGGCGACTGGCCGAGGGCGAGCACACAAGCACCCACCTGGCCGAGGCCGTCGCGGGAGCGGTGTCGCCCACAGAGCCGGGCGAAGGCGGTGCAGCGGGCGGGACGGCCACGTCGCCACCCACCACCGCCGCTGCTGCCGAAGCCGAGGTCCAGTCGCAGCCCTTGACGCCCGACGAGCTGGAGAGTGTCTCCCTGTCTAATAACCCCGCCGGGGGTGCGTCTCCGGGCGGCGCGGACGTGCCTGTGCTGCCGGAGGACCACGCGGCGAAGGAGAAGGTGATGATCAAGCGGTTGGTGCAGCTTGTGCGCAACTTGAGCGACTCGTTCTACGGCATCTTTCTCAACCAGGAACTCTTCAACCTCAGCATGGAGTTGCTCGAGATTGTGCTGGTGTTTGAGAACGTGGACCAGTTGAAGAAGCTGCTCGTGGTGCGGCAGCACTCGCTCCACCAGTTGTCGGTGGGGCCGCTCACGAGCGCGGACACCGACTTGAACCCGCTTCTCGAGCTCCTGCTGCAGCAGTTCCTCGGACTTGACTTGTTCACGTTTGTGCTGCAGGTGAACCACATCGACTTGAAGTTCAACAACCACTGGAACCAGAAGTTGGACAAGCTGTTGTTGATTCTGACAAACTTGGCGAACTACGACTACTTCAAGCGGAACCTGCTCATCTTCAACAACAACACGCACATCCACTACCTTGCGCGGTTGCTTGTGCACCACGTGTTGGTGGAACAGCTGCTGTTTGAGCAGAAGGCGCAGATCTTGCAGAAGTGGATCCAGCTCGGGTGCTTGTTGGACAAGACGGGCAACATGGTGCTGTGGCTTGGCATTGCCACGATCATCCTCCTGCAGCCGTTTCTCCGCTTGCGCAACGTGTGGCGCCACGTGGAGGGGCTGTACGTGCGCATTCTCCGGCACGACTGGCTGCCGGTGGTGTTTGAGCTCGACCGGCACATTTTGAACAACTTCAAGACGCTGTACCACGTGATTGCGCCCAAGGGCTTGGGCAAGCACTACTCCAAGAAGAACGTGATCCCGTTCTTTGGCGACTTGATCATCTACAACGACGTGTTCAACATCAAGAAGTACGACCGCAACTTCAAGCGCATCAAGTACTCGTTCAACCGCTGGAGCGAGTTCCTCCGCAACATGACGGACAACTCGGACACGATTGCCTTGAACCACAACATCTTGAAGCTGTACCTGGAGGCGAACATTCTGTTGTTGGACTGCGACTTGGACAAGTTGATCAACCTGGACGTGCTGCTGCCGGACGCGGCCGGGGCGAGTCCTGCCGCTGCAGCCGCAGCTGCCGTGGGCCCGTCGAGCCAGCTGTTGGACCTGGCATCGATTGGCGGGGTCGGGGCTGCCGACGTGTACACCGACTCCGCCACCGCTGGGGACCTTGCGCAGGTGGACCTGCGGGAGAGCTACGACCGGTTGGAGGTTGTGGACGAGCAGGGCGGATTTGAGGACGCGGCGCTGCTGTTGCGCGAGGACGCCTCGAGCCCGGGCTTGGCCGGCGCGCTGCGCATGCACTTCCCGCACCCGCAGAAGGAGGTGGCGCCGGTGGTGGACGAGCACATCCAGAAGTTGTTGTACAAGTTGCTCGAAGTGAACTGCGACTCGGTGAACCTCGAACGGGTGATGGAGTTGTCGCTCACGACGGAGCTGGGCTTGGACGAGAACTACTTGTTGCCGGTGGAGGCCGGGGCGCCCGGCGACCCGCTGAGCATCAAGCCGCTGCAGCGCTTGCCTCTGTTCAACAATGCCTACTTCCAGCTCGCGCTCCCGGCGGTGTTGCCCGAGGGCGACGCGCTGCAACGGCGCAAGTTCTGGGGCGAGGGCGCCAAGAAGCCGAGCGGGGTGACGCCGGGCCAGGTGCTGGCGCCGGTGCCGATTGGCGACAAGCCGGCGCCCTCCCTGCCGTTGCTCGGGACGGAGGCGTCTGCGTCTGCGTCCGGGCCGGCGTCTGCGCCTGCGTCTGCGGCGGCACCCGCGGCAGCGGATGTGTTGAAGCTCGACGACGAGCTTGTGTTTGGCGTCGAGCGGCGGCGCTTGCCGGTGGGGTCGCCCACGTCGCCGTTTGCGCCGCCAGACCCCGAGGCGCTGGACGTGGAGCTGAGCGGGTCGCTTCCCGGCGACGTGCTCACGCACCCGCTGGTGTCGGTCCGGTACGCGTCGCTCACGCGGTTGATGGACATGTTGGTGCTCCCGCACGACGTGCTTCAGATGCTCATCCCGGGCGAGGCCACGTTTGAGACGGACGAGTTCCGGCAGATGTTGTTGTTGAACTACACGCTGTTCACGCTGACGAACGCGTTGATTGTGGCGCTCACGAACCGGTTCATCAACGCCAAGAACGGGGCCGCGTACGTGGGGCGCAAGTTGGCGCTGGTGGGCCGCTCCGGCGCGCGTGTGGACGAGACGTCGGACGAGGAGCCCGACGTGTCGCAGGTGTCCGAGAGCGGCGGGCCGGTGCCGCCGCCGCTGACGCCGATTGTGGAGACAACGCCGGCGGAGACCGAGAAGCAGCAGCTTGCGATCGACTGGCGGACGGTGCCCGGCGGGGTGCTGGACGGCGACAACCACTTGGCGCTCCGGATCCAGATCCGCGTGCTCGAGAGCCTCACGATTCTCGTGGACCAGTTTTACGACAACTTCATTCTCGACTTGAAGAACAAGCTGTTGATGATCGACCTTCTCAAGATCGTGGCGGACCAGCTCGATGCGTGGAAGGATGTGCTGAAGACGGCGACCGTGCTCGAGCAGGACCTCAAGATCTTGTTGGAGTTGTGCAAGCTGCTCAAGAAGGGGTTCATCCGGAAGACGTACCGGCCGGCGGACGTGACGAAGGTGGACGAGTTGCTCATGACGGTGCTCAAGTTCAACAACACGCTTGTGGAGGTGCCGCTCAACCGGAACCTCCCGCTGTACAAGAACGTGGGCAAGATTGAGAAGTTCCTCACCAAGTTCAACAACTTTGTCAAGTTCTTTTACGACAACATCCGGTTGGTGGACTGGTTCGAGGTGTACAAGGTGTTCGAGGTGGAGTTCCAGAACAACTCGTTGCTCTACTTCAACCTCCAGCGGCCAAACACTCCGGAGGACGGGCTCATCATCCTGAACGTGTTTCTGTATCTTCTGACGGTGTACGACCGGCAGAAGAACGAGTTGTTGATGCTGCGGTTCCCGCTCATCTTCCGCAAGTTGTTCAAGCTCTACTTGAAGTTCATGAACTACTTGTTGTTGCAGATCACAGACTTGTCGATCACGGTGGACGAGCGGTTCCAGCGGATGAAGACGTTGTTGATCATGAACCTGGTTGCGCGGCTCAAGATGCTGCTGTACTCGGTGCTGACGCCGGGCACGGGCCGCATTCCGCTGCTTGTGGAGACGGCGTTGACCAACGTCATCTACCTGCCGGAGCTGCGGTACTTTTCCAACTTCTGGTTGCGGGCAGCCGAGCTGTTGGGGCTGCTGGACGGGGGAGTGGGGCTGTTTGAGGACTTGGACCTGATCTTGCCCGAGTTGCTGGTGGAGCTGTTGCAGGAGCCGCAGGAGGTGTTCATGCCGTGCTTTGGCTGGATCGTGGAGAACTTGCTCCGGCTCAACTTGGTGCCCAACTACGACCCGCTGCTGCGGTTGATCAACGTGGGCAAGCGCTACCTTGCGTTCCGGTTCTTGCAGAACTTTGTGCCGCGGACGCCGGTGCAGAGCGACATGAGCGCCGGGTTCAGCGACTTTGAGTTTCTCATCCGCTTGCTGGACCACTTGATCAACAACAAGAGCTTGAAGGACTTTAACAACTTCGAGCAGGGCCAGGTGAAGTTGTTCCGCAAGGTGATTGACAACCAGTACGCCATCTTGAAGCAGGACCACCTCAAGTTGCAGGCGGCGCTGGCGGCGGCACACGCGGTGATGGCGGCGGCGGCGGGCGGCACGACGGTGGTGCAGCTGGGGACGGCAGCGCACGCGCGGAGCAGCGGCGCGAACGGAGCGGGCAGTGCGAACGGGTCGTCGACGTCGACGCTCCGGTCGTCGGTGCTGTCGCTGGTGTCGGGCAGCCACGGGCTGCTGAGCAAGGCGCCGCGGGTGGATCCCGGCGGGGCGAAGCGGCAGCTGATGGCGTACAAGTTGAACCCGACGCTGCGGTTCAAGATCTCGGGCTTTTTCAACCGGAGCCGGCCGTTCCTGCTCAACAACATGCCGTTCCTGCTGCAGGTCCTGGAGCGGGTGGTGCAGCTGCTGGAGTTGCCGCCGGCGAACAAGTTTGTGGATCCGAAGGCGAAGGCGACGTACGTGATCCACTTGCGCAACAAGCGGATCTTCCCGGTGTACATTGCGCCGCTGCTGTTCAAGATCGACCAGGAGGGGCTGGGGGAGCGCTTCTTCTTCCAGGCGCCCACGGACGGGGACATGCACGACTGGTTGCGCAAGTTGGACTATGCGAACCGGCACTGGTACTTCCTGCGGGCGTTGAACGCGCGGCTGAACATGGCGTTGGTGTTTGGCATTCCGCTCGAGATTGTGTGCAACCGCGAGAACCTGGTGGTGCCGCTTGTGTTGGAGAAGATCTTCCTTGAGATTGAGCTGGAGGGGTTGGAGGAGTTGGGCATCTACCGGATCCTGCCGCTGATCAACGAGTTGCAGTATCTCCGGGCAGAGGTGGACCGGCTGGGCGACTACAACTTCAACGCGAACCGCAAGATTGACGTGCACACGTTGAGCGGCTGCGTCAAGTTGTACTTGCGCGAGATGCCCGAGTCGCTCATCACGGACGACGTGATCAAGGAGTTGTTTGCCGTCAAGGGCCGCACGGGCGACCCGGAGGTGCGGGTGGAGCAGTACCGCGAGGCGCTTCTCCGGATGCCGTACTTGAACTACAGCTTGCTCAAGCGGTTGATCAACCACATGTTCAAGATCATGGGCCACGAGGAGGCGAACAAGATGGGCTCGGCGAACTTGGCGACGGTGATCGGGCCGGCGTTGACGGAGCCGAGCGCGAGCGACTTGGTGCTGGGCGTGGGGTCGATCAACCCGATCATTGACGAGTTGATTGTCAACTACGAGCGTGTTTTCATCAACATGTGAGGTTTGTTTTGTTTAATCGATGTTTCAGCTATACGGCGGGGTGGGGGTGCGGTGCACGGCCGGGCGAGGGCACTCGGGGCCGAGGCACTCGGCGGGGCGCGTCCGTGGGAGGCGCGGCCGTGGGAGCGGACTGTGCCGGCAGGCGCCGCGTGCCAAAGAATACAAAGCCCGCCTCGAGCCCAAGAAAGGCGAGGGGGGCAAGCCACGCAAGCACCCAGGCGTGGGTGGAGCTGTGGACAAACGGCCGGGCCCGCCGCGCGAACCAAGCGACAAACGCGCCGTGGACAAGGCGGAAGGTGGGGGGCAAGGTGCACGGTAACCCGTACGCCTTGCCCCGCTCCACGTCGACCCGGAAGATGTTGTAGAGCTCGAGGGCCTCGGAGAACGTCCCGGGCTTGCCGTGGCGCCGCTGGCGGTGCACGGCGTAGCACCAGCCGATAGGGACAGAAGGAGGTGAGCGAGGAGAACGAGGGGGCGAGCACGCGGAGGGACGGCATTGCCGCGCAGCGCGGCGCGAACCGCTCCCCAGATATAGCCCTCGAACGCCTATTCCGGGGCGCAGCGCCGCAGGCCATTGCGGAGCCTAGCACTCAGCCGCTTGTCGCTTGCCGCGCACCCTGGCGCGCGCGCACGCACACGCATGCGCACGCACGCACGCCCTGCAGACAGATACTGCCACATCGGGCATGTGCGCATCGGGCCGCCCGCGCCACACCAGCCACGGGCGCCACGTTTGCACCATGGGCTGCGCCGATGAGCAAGAACCCCGTGACTTGAGGCCATGCGGATCACCCCACACAAACGGACGTATCGGCCGCATGTGTGGCAAGTGTGGCGTTCCGCAGCGGGCCGGCGGCGGCGTATATAACGGCGGCGGGCGCGCCCCGGACTGGGCCCGCCACCATGACCTCCGCCACCTACGACAGCACCAACCTTGACATCCACTTCCGCAAGAACGAGGACGAGATCCTCGACACGGGCGTGCTCACAGTGAACCGCCAGACGGCGGCCAAGCTGCAGTACCCCGAGTGGCTCCCGACGTGGGACCCGAACCAGAAGTTCGCGCCGTACGTGCCGTTCGAGCACAAGGACCGCGGGCTCTACGGCGACAAGGAGTACAAGCGCTTGTTCCCGGAGGGCGGCGACTTTGGCATCGAGCACCTTCTGCCCAAGCTCGGCACGGAGGTGAGGGGCGTGCAGTTGCTGGCGTTGCTGGATGACGCCAAGGACGACTTGGCGTTGCTCGTGGCGGAGCGCGGCGTTGTCGTGTTCCGCGACCAGGACCTCAAGAACAAGGGCTTGGAGTTCAACAAGAAGTTTGGCGAGTACTTTGGTCCGTTGCACTCGCACCCGAGTCTGGGCGCGCCGGCGGACTACCCGGAGTTCCACATCACGTACCGCCGCGAGAACCCGGACGAGTACAAGATCAACTTTGCCACGCGCACCACGCTGACGCTGTGGCACAGCGACGTGACGTACGAGCAGCAGCCGCCGGGCATCACCTTCTTTGCCATGTTGGAGGGCCCGCCGACGGGCGGCGACACGGTGTTTGCCGACACCGAGGAGGCGTACAAGCGCTTGCTGCCGCAGTTCCAGGCGATGCTCGAGGGCTTGACGGCGGAGCACCTGCTGTTCGAGCAGGCGCGGCAGCTGCGCGCTGCGGGCAGCATCGAGCGCCGCCCGCCGTCGGCCGCACACCACCCGCTCGTGCGCACACACCCGGTGACGGGCCGCAAGCTGTTGTTTGCGCTGCGTGCCTTCCTCACCAAGGTCGACGGCCTCAAGGAGGAGGAGCTGCGGGCGTTGTTGGACTTTCTCACGACGCACGCCACGCAGAGCTTGGACTTCCAGGTGCGGGCGCGCTGGCAGCCGGGCACGGTGGTTGTGTGGGACAACCGCCGCGTGCTCCACACCGCCACGCTCGACTGGGACAGCGGCAGCGTGCGCCACGCGTACCGCATCACGCCCATGGCCGAGAAGCCGTTCTAGGCGCGCCCCCGGAGGCGCCGCACCTGGCCACCGCCCGCAATATACATCGTGTATCCCTACCAGCCAAAGCGCAACTGGGCGCTGGTGAACACCGGCGGCGTCCACACGAGAAGCTCCGGGTCCAAGACGTGCTTGTTCTTGCCCTTGACCTTGTTGTACTGCTCGAGCGCCTGGTCCGTGAGCACGAGCACGTGCTGGCCGCGGTAGTAGCGCAACATGTTGAGCGTCTGGAGCGTGTGCAACACGTCGGCCTGGGTCATGGAGGTCTGCGCGCCAATGTCGTCCACGGAGATCTCGGCGCCGCCCTCGACAAGCATCTTGATGATGGTGTCGGCCCAGTAGGCGCGGTACGAGAGGAGCCCGAGGTCCGAGAGCGGCTTCTCCGGCAGTCCCACCTTCTTCTCCACGCGCGACAACATGTACAGGAACTGGATGAGCAACTTGCCGTAGCCGTGCCGCTGGTACTGCGGGAGCGTGAGGATGCACGCCACGTTGTAGCCCTCCATCAGCTCCTTCTCCTTGGAAAAGTAGCCCACCAAGTGGTGGCCCAACTCGTCGCGCTTCGTCATGCAGTAGAAGAGAAACGGGTCCACGTCGTAGTACAAGGTCTTGTGGTCGAGAAAGAGCTTGCTGAGAAGACAGAGGTTGCGGCACCACGTGCGCTGCTTGCGCCCGTCAATCTCAAAGAACAGCACCACGTCGTCGCGGTAGATCTCGTTCCCCGGCGGGTGCCGTAGCGTGCACTTGCTCCGGAACCGCTCAAACTGCTTCTTCAGCCCAAAGTACTCCATCGTAAAGTCGCAGATGTAGAGCTGGTCCTCCTCCGTGAGCTCCACCGGGTACGGCGAAAAGTACCATGGCTCCACCTCGTGGTTGCCGATGATGATCCGCAGGATGTTGCGCACCTTGGCCACCTCCAGCGAGTGGTTCTGCGCCATCAGCCCGCCCGTGCGGAGCTTCTTGATCTCCTCCTCCCGCGTGAGCTCCTCGCCCTCCGCCACGAGCCCCTGCACGTTGAGGTTGTCGAGGTCCATCATGCTGTCCTGGTCCGGTGCCTCCTGTTTGCGCCCGCGCTTAGGGATCGGCGTGGCCCCCGGCTCCTCCTTCACTGCCTTCTTGCTCTCCTTCTTGCCCTCCTTCTTGGGCGTCTCCGGCGCCGGCTGCTCGAGCGGCCGCGTGTAGTCGAACCGGTCCGCCTCCACCCACTCGTCCAACCGCTTGTTGAACTCCACGTAGTGCACGTAGAACACCAACCGGCCCTTCTTGGTCTGCACCGCGAGCACCTCCGCCTCCCGGAACTCCCCGCTGTGCTTCACGTGGGCGCGGCACCCCACCGCCACCTCCTGCGCCGTGAAGAGCTGCGTCGTCATTGCCGAAAAAAGCGCGATGCCGCCACGCGCTCATGGTGCTTGCTAAGCGGATCACCACCCCGGCGGACCTCGACGTGTGGCGCGCCAGCACCACCCACGCCGCCGTGCTTGCATACGTGCAGGCGTTGGCGGTGCTGGTCGAGGGCTTGCCCAACGACGCGCCCGTCGACGTGCGCGCGCCGGTGGCGCTGGTGGTCGAGGTGTTGCACGCCGCCGCCGCGCTTGTCGACGCCCACCCGGTCGTTGCCGACAAGGACACGCTGCGCTTCGGCAAGGTGGAGTTCCGCGACTGGTACGACGCGGTTGCGGCCGCGGCGCCCGGCTGGGTCGAGACGCACTTTGCCCTCGCGCCTGCCGTGGCGGCCGAGGCCGCGGGCTACTTGGCCGAGTCCTTCGGCAACCGCACCCGCATCGACTACGGCTCGGGCCACGAGCTCAACTTTGTGTGCTTTCTCATGTGCTTGGAGCGTCTGGGCGCCACCACGGCCGAGGACCACGCGGCTCTCGTGCTCCGCGCGTTCACGGCGTACATGGCGCTCATGCGGCGCCTCCAGCGGCTCTACTGGTTGGAGCCGGCAGGGCTGCACGGCGTGTGGGGGCTCGACGACTACCACTTTCTCCCGTTCCTCTTTGGCGCGTGGCAGTTGCGCACGCACAAGCACCTCAAGCCGAAGCTGATCCACAACCGCGACATGGTGGACATGTTTGCCGGGCGCTACATGTACTTTGAGTGCATCCATTTCATCAACAGCGTCAAGTCGGGCGCGGCGCTGCTCCGCTGGCACTCGCCCATGCTCGACGACATCAGCGCCGTCAGGCTGTGGACCAAGGTCAGTGAGGGCATGGTCAAGATGTACGCCGCCGAGGTGTTGGGAAAGCTCCCGATCGTGCAGCACATGATGTTTGGCGACGCGATTCCGGCGCCCGAGGGCCTCGCCGAGCGCGCGCCGGATGCCGACTGCGGCCACGTGCACGCAAGCACCTGGGGCGACTGCTGCGGCATCAAGGTGCCCAGCGCCGTGGCCGCGGCGGCCGTTGGACCGGCGCCGCGCCCGCTTCCCTTTGACTAGAGAGACAGGTTTGCTATAAACGGCGCCACGCCTACAAGTCGTTGTAGTTGCCGGGACGGATGCGCCCGCCGGTGCCGCGCGTGCGGCTCGCCGCCTTGCGCCGGAGCCCCCGCCAGCGCCGCATCTCCAAGAGCGTCTCCTCCGTCGGCATCAACATCAACGTCTGGCGGATGCGCGGCGGCACGCACTTGGGCATCCAGAACAGCCGGCCGGCCGCCACCTGCATGCGGCTTGCCATGTCTGCCGTGTCGAGGCGGTCGATCCACGGCATCAGCGGGAGGTCCAGAAACTGGATGTCCTGGAACCGGGGCTTGGTGTGGGCGAGGCGCACTGCGCCTGCCGCCCTCGTGGCGACTCGCACAAGCATGGAGATGGGATGACGCAGCTTTTCCGCATGCTTCTCCGCCGCGCCAGCACCGCGCGCGGCCCGCCGCTGCGGTACACGCCCAAGGCAGACCTCCTGGCGGCGCGCAACCAGTTGGCGCTCAGCCTGATCCGGGACATCTTTGACGGGTTTCTCACGACGGACGAGGAGTTGACGCCGTTGAGCGCCGCCGAGCTCGCCAAGGTGAGTGCCGAGCCCGCGCGCTTTCTCGCGCTCAACACCTTCCACCAGGGCCAGGTGGTTGACGCGTTGGCCGAGAAGCAGAAGCGCAGCTGGACCAGCATGAGCCTCGACGACAAGCGCTTGGTGCACTTTGTCTGGTACGGGCCGTGGGGTCCGCGCGAGGGCTTTGCGGGCTACCACGACGCCTCGGTGGTGCCGCCGGACGTGCCGTGGACGCGGCGCTCGCCGG
This sequence comes from [Candida] pseudocylindracea, assembly GCA_030558265.1. Taxonomy (NCBI): domain Eukaryota; kingdom Fungi; phylum Ascomycota; class Pichiomycetes; order Serinales; family Debaryomycetaceae; genus Limtongozyma; species [Candida] pseudocylindracea. Next base: position 40,001 of record JAJMSD010000005.1, read on the forward strand.
CACGGCTGCCCGGCGAGTCCTTCAGCACGTCTGTCCCGATGACCGACTTGACGCGCGTGTCGCCGCAGCGCGTGCAGGCGTTCCACTCGCGCCGGCTCGATCCGGCGCTGATGGTGGTCTTGTGGGTTGTTGTGGCGGTGTCGCTCGGTGCCGTGTACCGCGACCAGTACGTGGGGGAGACGGGGCGCCCGGTGGACCCGGTGGTCGAGCCGGAGCCGGAGCCGGAGCCGGAGCCGGAGCCGCCGGCCGCTCGCACACGCCGGTGGTACTATCTCTGGCTTCGCTGAAACTGTATATACACCTAGGCCCACCGCTCGGTGTAGCGGGAGGCAGCCAACGCCACCATTCCGGCCACCGGGTCGTCGTAGGCCGCGGCGGCGGAGGCGGTGCGCGCCACGAGCGCGTCCACCTGCGCATCCATCAAGCCGCGCACCGCGACAAACATGTTGACGTACGCAAGCACCTCCTGGGCGGCCAGGGTGTCGAGCTCGTCGCCAAAGGCGCGGTCCACGGCAAGCGAGGCCACCTCGCGCAACATTTCCTGGCGGTCGTCGGTGAGCGGAATGTACTTGGTCAGGCGCGGCGGCGGCGGCGGCGGTGCGCCCGCCTCGATGGACACCAGCACCATCTGCTCGGCCACGGCATCAGCCTCCAACGCACGGTCTTTGAGACACAAGTCGCGCAACACGCCGACCAACGCCACCTTGCCGTTCGGAAACGGGCACGAGTGGAGCAGGTCGACGATAAACTCAAAGCTTGTGTGCGGCTGGGCAAGCGTGAGCACCTTGGTGATGATGGTGAAGTACACCATGCGCAACACCAGCAGCGGCGCCAGCATCTGCACGTTCACGCACGTCTCGGTGAGAAGAAGCTGGAGGAAGGTCTTGATCACCATCAGGTACACCTCCGCCTGAGCGCCAGCCGACGGGGGCACCAAGTCGTTGGGCCCGGCCCCCAAGATGCGGAGCACGCCCACACAGCCCACCACGTCGATCACGGCCTTGTTCTCGCGGTAGGCAGGGTCGATGCGCGGGGCAAGCATGTGGCGGATGCCGAGGAGCATCACGTCGAGCACAGTCACGTCCACGCGCAGCGCCACGTGGGGCATCTCCCTGCCGCCGCGCACGGGCGCAAACCCCAACATCTCGCCGCCGTACAACATGATGGCGCCCGGCACCAGCACGGGGATGGCGGCCTTGCTCGCGGCCGCCACCTCCAGGTTGTGGCTGTCGGCCACCAACAGCGCAAACTGCTCCTGGAGCGTCTCGCGCAGCGTGCTGGCGGCGGCCAGCGCCACCGCAAGCTCCAACCGCAGCTGGAGCTGGCGCCCCACGAGAATCTCGCGGTCAAACTCGCCCACAAGGTCAATGTCGAGCGAGATGGCCAACTCCACAAGCCGGTCCATGATCACCTGGTCGTAGTGCGCGCTGCCGGTCTTGGTCTCGCCGAGGTCGGGAATGTCCGCCAACCCCACCTGGTTCGCGCTTGGCGGCGGCAACGTCAGCGGCGTGTCCGGCTCGGGGGTGTGTCGGCCCTTGCCGGTTAGTGTCTTGTACAACTGCGTCGTCCAGCCCAACAGCCCGTGCTGCCCCCACATCTCGGCCGTCTTTGTGACGAGGTACACAAGCAACTTGCGCTGGAGGTAGAGCTCGTCCTCGGAGACGGACTCGTTGTCGGGCTCCTGTGGGCCGACGTAGTCGCGCGCAAACACGTAGATGCGCCGGAGAATAATGTGGCTGCTGCCGGAGACCTTGTCCAAGGCGTAGCCCCATGCGCCGAGGAAGGCGTTGGCCGCCATGAGAAGAAAGCGCGACGGGTACGCCGTGACGATGCGCACCATCAGCAGACGCATCAACTCGGCCAAGACGTGGAACTTGATGAGGTAGATGCTCGAGTGCGACGGGTAGGGCTCGCCGGTCAACGGGTGCAGCGGCACGTCGCGGATGCTCACGAGGAGCTCGCACGCGCGGAGAAACAACTCCTTGGGGTTTCCCGCGCGCAGAAGGAGGTTGAACACGCGCATCGTGCCCGGAACAGTCGGGATGCTGCGGATGCCCCCGTCGATGCTGATGTCGCAGTCGAGGAGAGGCAACACCACCAGCGGGAGGTCCCAGCCAATCTCGTACACCAAGGCACCGCGGCCGGGCGCCGCGAGCACCTCGTGCAACCTGTCGACAAGCTGGCCGCGCTCCGCCGGCGTGTACGCGAGCGGGTCGTTGAGGTAGATGTCTAGTAGCGTCAGGTACAGGAGAAAGTCCTCGGTTTCAATGGCATCCACAGCCGCCAGCTCGAGGTTGGCAAGCACCGTGGCAAAGTCGGGGAGGTCCAGGGACTCCAGGGGGGACGGGGACGCGGGCGTGGCTGACATGGGGGCGTGGCGATAGACAAGAACGGCCAAACGAGACGCAGCGTTGGGTTTTCTTGCCGGCGCACGACCGGTAGCGCCGTGCGGGGCAAGCGTGCCGGTGGCGCGGCTACAGCAAGTGGTCGCAGGACATGAGGGCGGCGCCGACCACCAACACGTAGTACGCCGCGGGGCCGACGACGGGCACCAGCGTGGCGAGGCTCGCCGTGAAGCCAAACCCGTAGTACATGGGCTTGAAGCGCACGTACAGCGCCGCCCGCTGGTTCGCGTTCATGCCCTGGCCGTCGAACCAGCGCTGGTTGTAGCCCGCGCCAACGGCCCCGAGGTGGCAGAACGCGGCCGCAAGCGGGCCCACCACCGGCACGAGGTGCCGCACCGCCAGCAGCACAAGCGTCTTGGGGAGCCACATCAGAAGGAGGTACTTGCGGAGCGCCGCCAGCAACAGGCGGCGGTACGCGTACGGGAGCGACTTCAGGCGGTGGTAGCGGCGGCGCAAGCGCGCGCGGAGCACCATCTGGTGGTGGCCCTGCACCGCGTATACGCCGTCCACCATCAGCTCGATCGCCTGGGCGTTGGCGCGGCGCACGACACGCGCCGCCAGCAGCAAGGCGAGGCCGAGCAAAGCGGCGTGCATCAGCGAGAACACAACAGCCGCCAGCCCGTTGCTGAGATTGACGAGAGTGATGGTGCCCCACACGGCGCTGGTGGCCACCGCGAGCGTGACGTAGAGCGCGGCGGCAAGCGCTGCCTCCTGTGCCACGAGCCCCACCACCAGCTTGAGGAACAACGGGCTGCCGAGGACAAACCACGCACCGCGGAACGGGTACCCGGCCGCCACGGCAAACTGGCGCACGCCCACGGGTGTGGGGAGGAAACGGCGGCCCGGAAGCGCGGGAACTGGGCGGGAAAAGGTCATGTTGTGGGAGTATAGAGGGTGTGCGGATCCCCCAGAGGCCCCAGGGCGCGCGCGGACAGCCGCTGGTGCCAGGGTTGCTGCGGGGTGCGGGCATGCCGCGCGGGTAGCCGCCGGGGCGTTACTTCTTCAAGATGGTGATCACGTCCTCGTCCTGCAACTCGTGCAGCAAGCCGACAAACTGCGGCTGGTGCTTGACGCTGGTGCCGTACACCACGGCGGACTTGAAGTCCGACACAAGCAGCTTGTGGATCTGGTTGCAAAAGTCCTCGACCGTGCGGGCGTTCTGGCGCAACACCACGGGCTCGCTAAAGTCCGGGAGCTGGCCCTTGGGCTTGGTGTACACGCGCACCAAGTTCAAGCGGTCCCACATCATCTCGAGCAAGTCGTCCAAGTTCCACCCGTGCTCCGACAGGATCGGGATGGCGTTGGGGATGCGGTACATCAACTCGAGCTCCTCCACCAGGAACGAGTCGATCTTGTTCAACACGTAGATGGCGGGCACGTACTTGCGGTTCTGCCACTCGATCACGTCGATCAAGTCGTCCACGGTTGCGTCGCAGCGGAAGGCAATGTCGGCCGAGTTGAGGCGGTACTCCAGCATCACCGCGCGGATTTCGTCGGGCGTCAAGCGCGTGAGCGGCACCGTGTTCGTGATGTTGATGCCGCCCCGCTCCTTCTTCTTGAGCAAGATGTTCGGCGGCGTCTTGTTGATGCGGATCCCGAAGCCCTCGAGCTCGTGCTCGATGATCTTCTTGTGCTGCAACGGCTTGTTCACGTCCAACACGATGAAGATGAGGTTGCACGTGCGCGCGACGGCAATCACCTGTTTGCCGCGGCCGCGACCGTCCTTGGCGCCCTCGATGATCCCGGGGAGATCGAGGATCTGGATGCGCGCGCCCTTGTACTTGAGCACGCCGCCAACCGTCGTGAGCGTCGTGAACTCGAACGCCGCTGCCTCCAGATGCACGCCCGTGAGCTTGGTCATGAGGGTGCTCTTGCCCACCGAGGGGAAGCCCACAAAGCCCACCGTGGCGATACCGGTGCGCGCCATGTCAAAGCCAATGCCGCCGCCGCCGCCGCCGCCGCTGGGGGCGATCAACTCGCGCCGCAACTTGGCCAACTTGGCCTTGAGCTGCCCGAGGTGGAACTCCGTGGCCTTGTTCTTCTGCGTCTTGGCCATCTCATCCTCAATCTTCTTGATCTTCTCAACAGTCGTCATGATGTCGGTGAAGCGTTGCTGGCGGATATTTTTTTCATGCACCAGATGCGTTTGGAGGCACGGATATTTTCTCCAGCGCAACGACCCTCTTTCACGATGGCAAAGAAGGGCAAGAAGAACAACAAGCAGGACGACTACTGGGACGAGGAGTTTGAGCAGGACCAGCCGCAGGAGGAGCCCAATGCCGACACTGCGGCCGACGCTGCGGCCGACGCCGAGGACGACGCGCCCGGCGACTTTCTCGCCACCCTCCGCAAGAACAAGGCCAAGAAGGAGCAGAAGGAGGCCGAGGACAAGGCCAAGAAGGAGAGCGGCGCGCCCGTGATTCTCTCCAAGAAGGAGAAGGAAAAGTTGAAGAAGGAGAAGGAAAAGGCCAAGAAGAAGGAGCAGGCGGAGAAGAAGAAGGCGGCGCAGGCGAACGCTGCCAAGAAGAGAGAGACGGCCCTGCCCTCGACGAGCGCCCTGTCGACGCCTGCGCCGGAGGAGCCGGTGGCGGAGTCTGCGCCGGCTGCGGCGGAGTCCGCCAAGGCCGCGCCCAAGAAGACGGGCAAGAAGGTGCCTGCGGGCCTCGCTGCGCTCAAGCGCCAGTTGGAGTTGAAGAAGCAGGCGGAGGAGGAGCAGGCGCGCTTGGAGGCCGAGGAGGCAGCGGCCGAGGAGGCGGCGGCCAAGGAGGCCGAGGAGAAGGAGGCGGCCGCGGAGGCGGCGCGCGCGGCCAAGCGCGAGAAGGAGAAGGCACGCAAGGAGCGTCTCAAGGCGGAGGGCAAGTTGCTCACCAAGAAGCAGAAGGAGGAGAAGAAGTTGCAGGAGCGCCGCCGGGCTGCGCTTTTGCTGGCGGGCAACGTGCTGGTGGCGGGCTTGGAGGGCGACTCCGAGGCGCCCAAGCCCAAGAAGGTGGTGTACGGGTCGAAGAAGAAGGCCGTGAAGGCTCTGGAGACGCCCGAGCCGGAGAAGAAGGCGGAGGCGGTGAAGGAGGAGAAGGAGGAGGAGGAGACGTTGGTGGATGACTGGGAGGCGTTGGCGGACGACGACGTTCCCGAGCTGTGGGACGCGGAGGAGGAGGAGGAGCCGGAGGTTCCTGCTGCGCCTGTGGCCGCGGTGCCTGCTGCTGCCACTTCTGCTGCCGTTGTTCCTGCCACTGCCGCCCCGGCCGCTGCTCCTGCCGCTGCCGCCGCTGCTCCTGCTGCTCCTGCCCCCACCCCGGCCACGGCCCCTGCACCGAAGAGCAAAAAGACCTCCGCCCCTTCGACCGACCTTCGCTCCCCCATCTGCTGCATTCTCGGCCATGTCGACACCGGCAAGACCAAGCTTCTTGACAAGATCCGCCAGACGAACGTCCAGGGCGGCGAGGCCGGCGGCATCACGCAGCAGATCGGTGCGACGTACTTCCCCGTGGAGGCCATCAAGGCCAAGACGGCGGTGATGGAGGCGTACGAGAAGCGCACGTTCGACGTGCCCGGGTTGCTCGTGATTGACACGCCCGGCCACGAGTCCTTCTCGAATCTCCGGTCGCGCGGCTCGTCGCTCTGCAACATTGCGATTCTCGTGATCGACATCATGCACGGCTTGGAGCAGCAGACGCGCGAGCTGATCCGGTTGTTGCGTGACCGCAAGGCGCCGTTCGTGGTGGCGCTCAACAAGATCGACCGGCTCTACGACTGGCAGACGACGCCGAACAACGCGTTCCGCGACCTGTACCAGCACCAGGGTCGCGCGGTGCAGCAGGAGTTCGAGGACCGCTTGTCCAAGATCAAGGTGGAGTTGGCGGAGGAGGGGCTCAACTCGGAGTTGTACTTCCAGAACCGCAACATGGCCAAGTACGTGCTGATTGTGCCGACGCTGGCGGTGACGGGCGAGGGTGTGCCCGACTTGTTGTGGTTGTTGTTGGAGTTGACGCAGAAGCGCATGTCCAAGCAGTTGATGTACTTGCTGAGCGTGGAGGCGACGATTCTCGAGGTGAAGGTGGTGGAGGGGTTGGGCACGACGATCGACGTGGTGTTGCTGAACGGTGTGTTGCGCGAGGGCGACCGCGTGGTGCTCTGCGGGATGAACGGCCCGATTGCCACCAACATCCGTGCGTTGCTCACGCCGCCGCCGAGTCGCGAGTTGCGCATCAAGAGCGAGTACATGCACTTGAAGGAGGTGAAGGCGGCGCTTGGCGTCAAGATCGCGGCGAACGACTTGGAGAAGGCAGTGGCGGGCCTGCGGTTGCTCGTGGTGGGGCCGGACGACGACGAGGAGGAGATGATGGAGGAGGTGATGGACGACCTCACCGGGTTGCTCGACTCGGTGGACAAGAGCGGCCGCGGTGTGACGGTGCAGGCGTCGACGCTCGGCTCGCTCGAGGCGTTGTTGGACTTCCTCAAGGACATGAAGATCCCGGTGATGCTGATCGGGTTGGGTCCCGTGTACAAGCGCGACGTGATGAAGGCCACCACCATGTTGGACAAGGCCAAGGAGTTTGCGGTCATGTTGTGTTTCGACGTCAAGATCGACAAGGAGGCGGAGCAGTACGCGGCGGAGCAGAAGATCCAGATCTTCAGCGCAGACATCATCTACCACTTGTTCGACGCGTTCACGGCGTACCAGAACAAGTTGCTTGAGCAGCGGCGCAAGGAGTTCCAGGAGTATGCCGTGTTCCCGTGCGTGCTCAAGACGATCCAGATCATCAACAAGCGCAACCCGATGCTCATCGGCGTGGACGTGGTGGAGGGCACGGTGCGCGTGGGCACGCCCATCTGTGCAGTGCGCACGGACCCGGCGACCAAGCTCCGCAACGTGATGGTGCTCGGGCGCGTGGTGTCGCTCGAGGTGAACCACAAGTCGGTGGACAAGGTGCACAAGCTGACGACGCTGGCAGGCGTGGCGATGCGGTTGGAGAACCCGCTGCTGGCGCAGCCCGTGTGGGGCCGCCACGTGGACGAGCTGGACCAGTTGTACTCGCTCATCACGCGCAAGTCGATCGACACGTTGAAGGACCCCGCGTTCCGGGACCTGGTGCCGCGCGAGGACTGGGTGTTGATCAAGCAGTTGAAGTCGGTGTTTGACATCAAATAGGTGAATGCAGTTTGTTGGCTACGCGCCCGCCGTGAGCTCCGGCCCCCAGAGCACGAGACAGGCCTTGGCGAAGCCCTTCTCGGACACGTTGATGCAGCGGGCGACGCTGCCGTTGCCGAACACTGCCTGCGTGATCTGCTCGAGCTGGCCCACGTCGATGCTGCGCGGGAGAAACAAGGCAATGTTTGGCGCAACGGCGCGGAGCCGTGCGAGGAGCTCCGCGAGCGGCTCGGGCTCGAGGAGCGCGAGGTCGAAAAAGTCGCGCGAGTAGCCCTGGCCGCCCCACGGCGGCAGGCCAAACACGAGGTCGGCGCGCAAGCCGTCCGGGAGCGTGCACGCGTCCGCGTGGCGGAGCTCGACACGCTCGCGCACGCCGTACACGGCGGCGTTGTTGGCGGTGCACACGAGGTTGTTCTCGTTGATGTCGATCGCCACGACGTGCGGGAATGCCTTGGCAAGCTGCACCGTGTTGCCGCCGGCGCCGCAGAAGAGGTCCACGACGGTGTGAGCGTGCGGCACCGCCTCGCGGAGCACCTTGGCGGTGTAGCGCGCCACCAACTCGGACGTGACCTGGAACCACAACTCCTCGGACATCATGACGCCCTCGTCGAAGCGCGCAAACAACTCGTAGCGCCGCGGCCACCAGCGCCGGCACTGGGGCAGGAGCGTGTGCCGCGTGTGCATGAGCAACACGTCCGGATCGGCAAAGACAAGCGGCATGGCACGACGTGCATGGTGTTGCGGCTGCATTTTTCACTCGCTCCTCCGATGAAGCAGAAGCGGGCCAAGGCGTACAAGCGCCAGATGCAGGTGTACCAGCACGCGTTTGGCTTCCGGCAGCCGTACCAGACGCTTGTGGACGCGGAGATGGTGCTCGGGGCAGAGCGCTCGGGGAGCGACCTCGCGAAGCTGTTGGCGCTGACCCTCGGCGGCGAGGCCAAGGTGATGATCACCCAGTGCTGCATGCAGGCGTTGTACACGGCCATGAACCAGGAGGCGATCGCGCTCGCGCGCACGTTCGAGCGGCGGCGCTGCAACCACCCGCCCAAGGACCCGCTCACGCCGTACGAGTGCGTCAAGCTGGTGGTGGACATCAAGGGCGCCAACAAGCACCGCTACGTGGTGGCGACGCAGGACGTGCGGCTCCGGCGCGAGCTCAAGCGCGTGCCGGGCGTGCCGCTTGTGTATGTCGAGAAGGGGGTGATGATCATGGCCAAGTTGAGCACGATGCTGGCGCGGGCGCAGGAGGAGGTGGAGCGCGGCAAGCTCAGCAGCGGCTTGAACGACGCGGGGGTGGCGGCGGACGAGCCGGCCGCGCCGCGCAAGCGCCGGGGCCCGAGGGAGCCAAACCCGTTGAGCGTGAAGCGCAAGAAGAGCGCCGGGGCGGCGCCCGCGCGCGTAGAAAAGCCCAAGACGCGGCGGAAGCGCGGCAAGAAGGGCGCAGAGACGTAATCGAATTGCATTGACACCTCATTGCACCATGGACGAGCTTCGCGGGGCGCTCTGCAGCGCGACGAGCGTGGAGCAGCTCGAGCGCGTGATCGAGGCGGCGGACGCGGCGTGCGGCCGCATTGCGGCGCCCCTCGGCGAGTATGTGGCGGCGGCCGGTGCCCAGCACGCGGCGGCGGCGCAGCGCGTCGAGGTGCAGCGCGCCGGGCTCACGCACACGCTCGGCCACGCGGACGCGCTCCTGGAGTTGCTCGTGGGCGCGGACGACCTCGGCAACCGGCTCACGGCGCGGGTGCGCTACATCGACGCGGAGCGCGACAACGTCGGCGCCGCCATGCAGCTCGTGGCCCACATCATCACCCTCAAGCGCCAGGTGGCGCGCTGCTACGAGTGCATCGACACGGGCCGGTGGAGCGACGCGGCGACGGCCATCGGCGTCATCCGCGACCTCCCGGACGGCGTTATCACGCTGCGGTATGCCGAGATGGTGGTGCCGTCGGCCAACGTGCCGATGGCGCCGCAGCAGGCGGTGGCGGAGTGGAGCGCGCAGCTCAAGCAGGTGTTTGTGCGCGAGTTCCGGGCGGCGGCTGCGGCACGCGACCTCCCGCGGCTCACCACCTACTTCCGGCTCTTCCCGTTGATTGGCGAGCTGGCGACGGGCGTGGACGTGTACCTGAAGTTTGTGTGCGAGCTCGTGGCGGACCTGGCGCACGGCTTGCTTGCGCAGCAGGACGAGACGCCCATGGTGTATGCCCTGGTGGCGATGCGGTTGTTCGAGAACGTGGCGGCGATTGTGAACCAGCACGGCCCGTTGGTGGTGCGGCTGTACGGACCGGCGGCGATGGCGGAGTGCGTGGTGCGCATCCAGCGCGAGGTGGACGCGCAGGCGGGCTTGATCATCGACACCTTCCGCGACAAGCGGCGTGTGTTGCGCGTGGTGGACGAGGTGCGGCGCTGCGGCTACCCGGTGCTCCGCAGCATGCTCCAGGGCACCCGTGAAGCGACGCCGGACCGGGCCGCGACGCCGGCGGTGCGGCGGCTGGAGGAGGGCGGCGTGCTTGAGGTTGGCGACTTGTTGGCGGAGCTCGCGGCCATTCTCTCCAAGTGGGCCATGTACACGCGTTTTGTGCGTGTCAAGTGGGACGAGTACCACGGCGAGGGCGGCGAGGTGACGCCGTTGGCCAACTCGGGCTTTTCCGCCAAGCTCGCCAGCGAGTACCTCGACGTTTTCCACGTGTTGGCGAACCACTACTTCCGGCTGTCGCTCGAAAAGGCGTACACGATCGAGGAGCTTCCCGAGGTGGAGTACGCCCGCATTGTGGCGGTGGGCGAGCCGGTGGTGCCGCCGGACCCGCCGCTTGTGCTGCTGGTGGTGGAGGACCTCACGCTTGTGTTCAACACGTGTCTCCGGGCCGGGTGCGACTCGGGCCAGGCGGAGCTCTGCCGCGACACGGTGGTGTCGCTCCGGCGCATGCTCGAGTCGGACGTGTTGGCGGTGTGGACACGGCGGTTCCGCGAGCTGACGCCGCGCGGCGGGGGCGGGTTCCAGGGCACGGGCGGCGTGCCGCAGCAGGCGCCGGCGCAGACAACGCTCTTCCAGCGCGGGGCAAGCTACGCGAACGCCGTGATGCACCAGGACCACGACCAGCGACTCGGCACATGGGTGGTGTTGCTCAACCTGCTTGTGGTGGCCAAGGGCTACATGCAGCGGGTAGTGGCCAAGACGGTGGCGGAGCTGGTGGAGCCCGGGTTCCCGCAGGCGGCGGAGGCAGAGCGGCTCGGGCTGCTTGCACGGGGGCTTGCGACGCTGTTTGGGGCCAAGCTGGACGAGATGGTGCTGCAGCACGTGGCGAGCTTGTTTGAGCTGGTGTGCAAGGCGCGGTTGCGGGTGGTGGTGACGGAGTTCTTTTCGCACGCGAGCTTCATGGTGCTGGCGGAGCAGGGTGGCGAGCTGGACGGCGGTGCGGGGGCGCTTGCGCAGTTTGCGGCGGCGTGGGCGCGGATGACGGCGCCGTTCATCCGCACCATGGCGCCGGAGGTGTGGGACTTGTTGGCGACGGCGTTGGTGCACCAGACGTCGTACCTCGTGGAGGACCGGATCTGGGCGCTCGACGGACGCATCAACGAGCTCGGGGCGGTGCAGCTCGAGCTGAACGTGCTGCTGTTGGTGGAGGTGGTGACGCGCACGGGGCGGTACGGACTCAAGGAGCACTTTCTCAAGGTGAACCAGATGGTGTTGATGCTTGCATTGGATGACGAGCTGGAGGAGTTGGACATTGCGTGGGTTCTCACGCCGCAGGAGCGGCACCGCGCGCGGCAGATGCGCGTGGACCGCAAGGGCGGCATCTAGCGGGTGTCTACTTGCCCTCGCGGATCTGCTGGCGCTCGTTCTTGAACTTGGTGCTGCGGTCGCGGATGCGCGGCTTCTTGACGCGGCCGCCCTTCTTGATGCCCGCGACGCGGTCGCCCTTGGACGCGCGCATGCCCTCGACCACGCCGGCGGTGGCGCGGTCGGCCTTGCCGAGGATCTTCTTGGCGCGGCCCAACTTGGTGCGCTGCTGCGGGTTGAGGGTGCCGCGCGCAGGCGCCAGCTCGCGCGTCTTCTGCTTCTTGCAGCGCGTGATGCGCAACTTGCGCTTCTTGTCGCCCGTGTCCATCTGCTTGTCGTTCAACAACAAGGCCTTGTTGACGCCCAACAGGTCTTTGAACTGGACGTAGGCGAAGCCCTTGCCGACGTTGGTCTTGGCGTCGCGCACCACCCGCACATACTCGACGTCGCCGCAGCGGCCAAAGTACTCCCAGAGCGGCTCTTCGCGCTCCTCAAAGTCCAAGTTGCCCACAAACACCAGCCGCTTCGTGTCCTGCTTGGCGGGGTGCGCGACGTGGTCCACGCGGAGGTGGTGGCCCGCAAACACGCTGCCGTTGAGCAGGAGCGCCTTGGCCAGGTCTTCCTTGGCGCCGAACACGACGTAGGCGTTCACGCTGTCGCGCAGCTCGTGCAACTTGTGCTGGACAAACGCAACCTTGCGCGGGAGCGCCTCCCCGAAGGCAATCAGACGGAAGCGGATCGACAGGACGGAGCCGTGCGCCGCAAAAAGCTGCTTGAACTGGCGGTAGAGGGGCTTGTTGGCGATAACGTCCGACGCCACATTGCCCACGAACACGGTGGACTCGGCCTTGGTGAGCTCGGACTCCTTGAGGTTGATCTGGCGCGCGGGCGCGGTGTTCTGGACCACTGGCGCGGCCTCGGCCTCGGTCTCCTCCACGCCCATGAGCTTTCCGAGGTAGCGGTCCTCCAAGTTGTCGTCCTCGTCTCTGGACTTGCGGGACTTGCGGGGGGGCGCCGCCCGGGGCTCCTCGGCAGCCGCCAGCGCCTCCAGCTCGGCCTCGGACGCATCCAGCCCGGCCCCAGACGCCTCCAACTCCGACTCACCCCCCGCAGGAGCGGGCACCGCAACCACCACCTCCGTGCGCTGTCTCACCTCGCGCGTGACCGGGCCCGCGCCGCCGCTGAAGAGACTCGCCATGGAGGCGTCCACGGCCGACGCCCCGAAAAGCGCGCCCACGCCTGTCGCCACGGTCTCCGCCTGCGCCTTCTCCGCCAGGGCCTTCGCAGCCTTCGCCTGGGCCTTCGCAGCCTTCGCCTGGACCTTCGCCTTTGCCATGTTCAAGAGCAGCGTGAAAAAAATCGCTGCAAGGTGCACGGATGTCATCTTACCATCTGCAGGACCGCACGTGACTACGCACGTGACATCTTCTTGTCGTGGCCGCGCTTGCGGTTGTGGTTGGCGCGTGCGGCCTTGTGGCGGTCGTTGCGCTGCCGCTGCAGCTTGCTGGGGGCGTCTGGTGTTTCCTCGCGCGGCGCCTCGGCCACCGGCGTCCCGTGGTTCGGGTTCCCCACCACCGTGTACTTTTCCTCGAGAAGCCGGTACCGCCGCGGGTTCCGCAGCAACATCCGCGCCCAGCCCTCGATCTGCTCGTTGCTCCACTTGGTCGTGTTCCGGATCTCCTTGCGCCGGCTGCTGTTGCGCTCCTCGCGGTCCATCAACGCCTGCGGCTCCCGCTTGAACACCTCCCAGAGGTAGTGCTCTGCGTCGTCCTGAGGGCCGGCCGCCGGCGCCGCGTCGGCGTCGTCCTCGCCGTCTGCCAACGTGGTGATGCGCCCGCCCACCGTGGCCGAGCCCTTGTTCGCCTCCTGGTCGTCGTACGTGTCGTCGGGCTCGTCCTCGTCCGCCTCGTACATCAACTCGAGCGCCCGCAACGTTGCCGAGTGGTGGCTCGCATCCGTCGCCGCGAGCTTCTGCCCGCGCTGCTGCTTGGACGGCATGAGCCGCGCATGCATCTCCTCGTGCGAGCCAAACCCGCTGGCCGGTGCGCTTGCCGCGTCCGGGTTCTCCAACAATGTGTTGGTGGCCTGCTCCACGTCGTTCGCGTGCTGCGCAAGCACCGTGCGCGCCTGCACCACGCTCAACTGCGGGAACAACGCCACAAGCGTGTCCACGTCCGCGTCGCTCGCGGGCGGCACCACCGGAGCGCTGCTGGCGATCCACGGCATGCGCGACTCGGCGCCCGGGAACAGCTTCCGATACGCAGGCAGCATCAACACGCCGCAGAACAACGGGTAAACCAGCGCGCTTGAGGCGGTGTGGATGCCGAGCTCCGCCGCCAACAGCGCGCACTGCTGCACGGTGAGCAGCACCACGCTCACCACCATCACCGCCCAGCACGTGTCGGCGTGCACTGACGCGCCGGCAGCGTAGATCTTCTCGAGAAGCTCGATCCACGCCGTGTCGACAAACCGCTCGGCAAACCGGGAGGAGCCGCCGCGGCCGGCGTCCTTGCGCACGGTGGCACGCGCAGGGCGCGCGCCGCGCTTGTTCACCACCACCTTGGTCTGCGCCGGCGCGGCCTGCACACCAAGCAATGCCGAAAGCACCTGGATCTGGTCGGCGCCGGCGCGTCCGCCGGTGATCATGGTCTCCCAGTGGCGCTGCACCAGGGGGATGCACAGGACGTTGCCGCTCTTGCGGTTGTTCTGGAACGGCAGGTGGTGCAGGCCATCCACGAGCAGGCGCACCGCCTGAGGCTGCACCGGCACGTAGCACACGACAAAGTCCCACACGTTGGGCCCGGCCAATCCGAGCTTGACAAGCAGGTGCTGGCGCGCGAGCTGCAACACGCCGGCCTTGAGGGCGTCCTCGTTGCGCGTGATGTTGCTGTTGATGGCGCCGAGCAGAAGGAGCCCCCCGGCGGTGGTCTCGCGGAGATACAGCAGCACGAACTGGGCGAGCTGCTGCTGGGTGCGCGGCGCGAGCTGGTGGTTGTCGGCAACGAGCACCTGGAGGAGATGGAGAAACAGGTCGAGCACGTGCACCCAGAGGAGCGGGTCCTTGTCGATGAGCGCGGAGCGGAGCGCAAAGGGAGGGTATGTCGTGATGGGGAGCGCTAGGGTGTCCATGAAAGAGCGGGCGAGGTTATTGAGTGGCGGTTATTGAGCGGCGGTATCGAGCGGCGTTATTGAGCGGCGTTATTGAGCGGCGTTGCAGTGGCCTCCACCGGCGCCTACTCGGTGGCGATCACGCTCATGCACTTGAACTCGCTCGAGTACAGCGCCTTCCACAAGCGCACCTTGCCGTCGTCGCCCGCCAGCAGGAGCACGGTGCCGGTCAGATTCCAGCTCACGCGCCACACCTCGCCGCCGTGGTCGTTGTGCTGCGACAACAACTCGACGCTGATGGTGGTTGCCGGGCGCTCGTCGTCGCCCAACGCGCCCTCTGCCGGCTGCTCGACCAACTTGATGAAGCGCACAAAGCCGTCCTTGCACGCTGTGGCGAGGAGCTGGAAGGTGCGGCCCATCAGCGGCGCCCACGCCACCAGGCGGATCAACATGCCGTGCTCCGGGAGCATGCACGCAAGCTGGAGCTTGTCCAGACGGTCGCGGGTGTAGATGTAGCCCTGGTCCAACGCGCACACGACAATCTTCTCGGGGCTGAAGCGCGCGGGGCACCACTGGATGGAAAAGTCCAGCTGGAGGTTGTGCACGGCAGGCGTGTTCAAGATGGGCGTCTCCTGCGGCAGCAGCCACGCACGGAGGTCCAGCGGCGAGAGCAGGTCGTACACACGCAACACGCCGTCGCTGCCAATGGCACCGAGCCGGAGCCCGAGGTGCGGCGGCGCAAACGCAAGGTCGTAGAGCGGACCGCGCGCGTCCGTCAAGGTGGCCATGCGGCGCCAGCGGCGCCCGGAGAGCGTGTCGCGGTCCTGCACCTCCTCCCAGATGCGCACGCTGCGGTCGTACAGCACCAGCGCAAGCACGCGGCCGAACTCGGGCAGCGCCCACGCAACCTTGATCACCAGCGAATCGTGCGCCTTCCAGGACTCTTTCAACTCCCACTGCTGCGTTGTGGGGTCCACCTCGAACACCTTGATGTGGCGGTCCAGCAGGCACGTCGCAAGCGAGCGCCCGTAGAAGTCGTACGCCGCGTCGTGCACGAGGTCCTCGTGGAACGTCGGAAGCGGTGTGATCATTGGGATAAAATCGTGTTTATTACACGCGGATGGCGTTCGAGGACGCGGAGGCGGCCACGACCGGGGCGGCGGCAGCAAGCACGGGCGCGGCGGGCACCGCCGCCGTGGCGGTCGCAGCCGTGCCGGCGTCCCCGGCACCCGCGTAGGTGGCGCTGGCGGCGTGTGCCACGGCTGCCGTCCGCACCGTGGCGGTGTCCAGTGCCCCGGAGTCGGCCGCCGCCTGCGTCTCTGCCTCTGCCGCCGCCTCCGCCGCCGCCTGCGTCCCTGTCTCTGCCGCCGCCTCTGCCGCCGCCGCCCTTGCTGCTGCCGCCGCCGGCACCTCCTCGGCCAAGAGCCGCTCGATCTCCGCCTCCAACTGCTGGGGTCTGGTGAGGCTGCTGTAGCGCAGCACCACCTCGCCGGCGCGGCTGATGAGGAACTTTTCAAAGTTCCACTTGACCACGCGCAAGCCAAGCACGCCGGCCTTTTGCTCCTTCAACCAGCGGTACACCGGGTCCACGTCCCCGCCGTTCACCTTGGTCTTGCGCATCACCGGGAAGGTGACGCCGTAGTTCAACGTGCAGAAGCTTGAAATGTCCTCGTCCGTGCCCGGCTCCTGGTGCAAGAACTGGTTGCACGGGAACGCCACGATCTCGAGCCCTGCGTCGTAGTACTTGCGGTACAACGCCTCCAACGCGGCGTACTGCCGCGTGAACCCGCACTTGGACGCCACGTTCACGATAAGCACCACCTTGCCTGCGAGCTGCAGAAGCGGACACGTGCGGCCCTTCTTGTCGATCGCCTCGAGCTCGTAGAACGACATGGGAAGAAGCGGCGGCGGGTGTGGGAGCCCCGCTCCGCACGGCGTTCCGCCGAGGTGGTGCGATAGAGGCGATCGGCGTTCCATGCGCATGCATCGAAGCACGTCCGCGCGGGCGCGCCCGGGGACGCCGCGCCTGCCTGCCGCACGGCCCACCGCCGCCGCCCGCCACCGCCCGCGCGCTGCCCAGGCCCAGCCGGGCCGTCCGCCGCAGACACGGCCGTGGTGCTGCCAGGGGGATCGGCTTGCGACACCCTGCCGTGCATGGGCAACGTGCGTCGGGCGTTGTGTGCATGCAGGCGTGCAGCGAGGTGCGTGCCTTCGATTGTCGGCGGTGCGCCACGCCCCGGCCGCGGCAGGCGCGGGGGAGCGTCCGGAGGTGGCGGCGGTGCAGCGGTGCCGCCGCCACGGCCGACACCCGCACGGGCCCGAGACGCCGGGCGCGCCTGAGACGCGGGCAGCACCGCGCCCGCCGCCAGCGCGAATTGAGTTCGCGCCGATGCAGATACGCCGGCGCTACACGTCGCTGCGCTCGCCCTCGCTGTCGCTCGCCACGGCCGTGCTCTCGAACCGGTCGGGGGAGCTCGGCGGCGACAACCGCGGGTGCGTCAGCATCAACGGGCTGCGGGGCGGGCTGGGCGGCAAGCTGCGCTCGCCGTCGCCCATGCTCGTGCGCGGCAGCCGGACGCGGCCCTCGCCGTCGGAACGCGGGGTGCGCAGCCCGTCGGACAGCAGCATGCGGGGCCGGCCGCGGCGGCGGGACGCTCCCGGCGTGCCGGGCCGGGAGTGCAGCGGCAGGTCGCGCGGCCACTGGGGCTGGTCCTTGGCCGAGGGAATGCTCTCCTCGCCCTGGCGGCGCTTGTAGCCCTCGCGTGCCCAGAAGTCGTTGCGGTAGATCTCCCACTCCTGGCGGAGCGTGGTCTCGAACTGGCGCGGGTTCAAGACAAGCTTCACGTCGTTGAAGCCGATGCGGGGCTGGCACACGCGGTCGACGTACGTCATCTTCATGTACACCCACTCGGTGACGGAGCGTGCCAGCAGCCGCGCGCCGTGGGTGTGGCGGGCGCGGAGATGCGGGTAGTTGAAGTCGAGCGTGTCGAGAAAGCCGCGCGCAAGCAGGCCCAACACCTGGCGGCACAGGTCGATGACGCGCTCCAGCCGGCTCGCCTTGAGCTTGACAAGCCGCAAGTGGAGCTGGCGGAGGCCTTTGTTGGCGGTGGCGACAAAGCGCTTGGGCATGACGATCTTGTGGTGGTACTCGCCCAGGAGGCGGAACAAGACAAGCGTCGTGCACAAGACGTAGAAGGCAAACTGGTATAGGAGCTTGCGTCCGGGCGTGGGGTCCAGCTGGATGGCAAGGAACAACCACACGGCGGCCATGGCGAGGAGCAGCAACGCCCAGATGTACTTCTTGCGGAGCGCCGCCTGCTGCGCCGCCAGCTCGCGGAGCAGGTCCTCGAGGATGAGGAGGTTGCGGAAGATCTTGGCGGCGGGCGGGTGGCGGCCGCCCTCCAGCCGGTGCGTGCTGCCCAGCTGCCGCCGCCGCCGCCGGGGGGTCTCTGCGGGGGCGCTCATCAAAGAGAAGGCGAGATGCGATGCGCGCGCCCAACACTCTTTGCGATGGAGGTTGTGGAGCGGACCTTCTTCGAGACGACGGGCTGGCGCGAGGACGACTTGTACGAGGCGTTGCTCGCGACGCCGCGGCGGTTGCTCCGCTTCCCGTTGCCCGCCGGCTTGCTGCTCCAGGTGGCCACGCAGGCGACGCCGCACTCCGCCTCCGCGCTCAGTCTCCGCTCAGACGGCGCCGTGCAGGGCCTGTTGGCGTACTGCTACGCGCTGGTGCCGTTGCCGGAGGTGTTGACGCTGAAGGACGGCATTGCCGACTACCCGGGCGGCTTGGCGGGCGGGCGGCAGCCGGCGGCCCCGGCGCCCAGCGACCCGCAGCTGTCCTTGTACTACGGGCGCATGTACTTTCCCGGGTCGGCGCTCGAGGCCATGTACGTGCACCGGTGGCTGCCGACACAGCAGGTGGTGGCCAAGTGCGTGCTGTTCCCGAAGCACACGGCGGCGGCGCAGGGGGCAGTGACGCTCAGCTGGCAGACGCTTGCGCCGCGCTTTCTGCGGGAGGTGCTCTACTCGACGGTGGGCGGGTTGGTGGGCTTGCGCTACCTCCACCACTGGACCATGGCGTCGGCGCCGCTGCCGTACCACAAGCCGCCGACGCTCTCGGCGGGCACGGAGGTGTGGTACGGGATGGAGTCGGTGGCGCCCGGCGCGAGCGTGGGGCTCCGGTTCAACCTGGCGATCCTGCTTGCGCTGAGCCAGCGGCGCTACACGCTGCTGCGGCAGTTGCGGCAGCGCGGTGACACGGGCCCGCTTCTCCCGTACCTGGTGACGCTCACGGCCAACCCCTTGATTGGGCAGATGCTGACGCTGTACACGATTGCCGGGTTGAGTCCGCAGAGCCACTTGTACCTCGCGCTGTGCTACGACTTCAACATGTACTCGTACAAGAGCGACTTTTCGTTGGGGGTGGAGTACTACCGGCGGAAGCGGGAGCAGGGGGTGGCGGGCCGGGTGGCGTCGACACAGGCGTCGCAGCACACGCTTCCGCAGCGGCCGCTCCACGTGCACACGCGGGACCGTGCGAACGAGGACTTGCAGGAGTTGCTCCGGTTCGAGGAGTTGCTCCAGCAGCAGCAGCAGCGCCCGCCGTCGCCGTTCGGGCTGTACAGCAACTTCGACTCGCTTCTCAAGGCGGCGTGGAGCGTGGAGCGGCAGACGTGCCGGCTCCTGTACACGTTCAAGTGGCAGGAGGCGTTTGTGGTGAGCTGGGGCTTGGACTGGCGGTGGGCGCAGCGGGCGTCGGAGGTGTTTGTGCCGTTCCGGCCGCTGTCGTGGGGGGTGCTGGTGCTGTACTCGTCGTGAGGACGGGGGGCGCCGCGAGGGCGGCGGCGGCAGCAGCACGGGCGGCGGGCGTCACGCAGCCGCCCCGCCGGGTGGCACAAGCATGCTATTACTACAACAACGCCTTGATGTCGTCGGCAATCGTCTCGGGCTTGGTGATGGACGAGTAGCGCTTCACCACGGCCCCGGTGCGGTCGACGAGAAACTTCTCAAAGTTCCACTTGATGCCCTTGAAGCCGAGGAGGCCGGACTTCTGCAGCTTCAAGTAGTGGTACACGGGGTCCTCCTTGCTGCCGTTCACGTCGATCTTCTTCATGATGGGGAAGGTGACGCCGTAGTTCAACGAGCAGAACTCGACAATCTCCTCGCTCGTGCCGGGCTCCTGGTGGCCGAACTGGTTGCACGGGAACCCGAGGATCTCGAGCCCCTGCTCGCGGTACTCCTTGTACACCTTCTCCAAGCCCTCGTACTGCGGGGTGAAGCCGCACTTGGACGCCACGTTCACGATGAGCACCACCTTGCCCTCGAGCTGGGCAAACGGGAACTCCGCGTCCTTCTTGTCGAGCGGGGTGAGCTTGTAAAAGTCAGCCATGGGGAGCAGCCGGGTGAAACAGCCGCAGCACGGCGCGCGATTAAATACGCCGTCGCGGCAGGCGGGGCCAGAAGCGCCGCCTTTGTCAGCTGGCCGCAGCGATTGCGCCGCCACGCCGCCGGCCCCAACGGCCGCGCGATTACGCCACACAGACTGCCGAACGCCGCCGCGGGCTTCGGCCCGGAACGCGCGCCCTTCCGGACCCGACG
The DNA here is from genome assembly GCA_030558265.1 of [Candida] pseudocylindracea. NCBI lineage: Eukaryota > Fungi > Ascomycota > Pichiomycetes > Serinales > Debaryomycetaceae > Limtongozyma > [Candida] pseudocylindracea. The sequence continues at coordinate 60,039 of JAJMSD010000005.1, forward strand.
CACCGCGCCGCGCCACCGACGCACCGCGCCGCACGCCCCACGTGCACGCCCGTCACGTGCCGCGGCATTGTCCTGCAGGCCCACCGCAGCGGTTACACCAGCCTTCTTCCCATGTCTCAGGATGCGCGGGACCTGGCGTTGGCGGCGTTGATGGGGGGGCGCGTGCCGCCGGGGGACGTGCCGCTGCTGCTCGAGGACGCGCCCGTGTCCCAGGAGGACGCGCCTGTGCTGCGCTCCTTGGGCATGATCCCCGACTTTGAGCCTCCCGAGACCTTTCTGGACGCCTCCAGCGCCGGCAGCGCCGGCAGCGGACCACCTGCCGCGGCCGCCAAGGACACCCACCTCCTGCGCCGCTACTCGGCCTACGGCAATCTCACGTCGCTGTCGCTCCAGGCCTTGCGGCTGCCCACTGTGGCCGGCTCCAAGCTGCGCCCGCGGCCCCGCCTGGCCATCTTTCTCGGCTCCAACCTCAGCGTGCCCGAGTTGACGGTGAGCGGCCCCCCCAGCGTCTTGCTGCTGCCGTATGGCTCTCCGTACCGGTCGTCGGGCGGCCGGCCCGCGCTGCAGACACTGGGCTACGGCCCGCCCGCGCCGCCCGCGCCGCCCGCGCCCGTGTTCGGCACCCGGCTGCGGCTGCCTGCGGGCCGTTCGCGCCTGCCGGTGCGCCTGGGCTCGCCGGTGCGCCTGCCGCTGCCGGTGCGCGCTCTGCCGTTCAACTTCCAGCTGCAGATGATGATGCACGGCAACAACCTGAATCCGCAGTTGGCGGGCCAGCTGTTGCGCCCCGCGCACCGCAAGGGCCACCGCTACAAGCACCTGTCGGTGCTGATGAACTTCATTGCCGAGCCCACGCCCCGCGCCGAGATCAACTTGCCCATGACGGTGCCGTTGCCCACGCTCCGCGAGGTGTGGCGCAGTCTATCCTCCGCGCAGTGGTTCCTGTCGGTGTGGGCGTGTTGGCACGTGGCGGTGGCGGCCATGGTGTATCTTGCGGCGCACCGCTGGCACTTTCCCGGGCTCGACACCTTGTCGCACTTGGTGTTCTACGACGCGCTCGCGGTGCTGGTGGTGCTGGTGGTGCTGGCGATGGCCAACTTTGACTGCTGGACGTCGCTGCTGATCCGCTATCCGTTTGGCCTCGGCCGCATCGAGGTGCTTGCGGGGTTTGTCCTCGCGGTGTGGCTCTCGTTTGTCGGCTTTGATCTCGTGAACCACTGCATTGAGGAGTACGTGGCGCGGTTCATTGTCGGGCGGGCCGAGCCGCACGGCGCAGAGGGCACCGCCCACGGCGCAGACGCCGGCGGGCACTCGCACGGGGTGGACCACCACCACGTGCCCGGTGCAGAGGCAGTGGCGGCGCACCCGTGGATCTTCCAGCTCGTGGTGTGGCTGGCGGTGGCGACGCTGATGGTGACGAGCCACGTGGTGAAGAGCAACTCGCACCGGGCGGTGCACCGGATGTTGCATCCGCTGGCGCTCACGGCCAAGGTGGCGCGGGTGGTGGCCAGCCCCACCCACGCGGTGATGCTTGCGCTCAGCGGCTACCTTGCGGTGGCGTTCAACCCGTGGCTCCCGCTGGCATGGCTCCCGCAGGACATGGTGACGTTTGTGGTGCTGGTCACCATGCTCGCGGTGGGGGCGCGGCAGGTGTACTGGCTCGGGATGGTGCTCATTCTCCTGTTCCCGGCGTCGCAGCGGGAGTTCCACCGGTTGTACCACACGGTGGAGGAGGGCATTGAGCGGTTGGATCTGTTCAAGCAGCACGCGGAGTTGCGCAGCTTGTTCATCACCAAGTTCAACCACCGGTTGTACGTGATTGGCGTGCGCATGGTGATGCGGGGCGCGAGCGACCGCGACGAGCTGGTGTTGCGACAGGACGTGGTGTTGGTGGTGAAGCGCGCGTTGTTGGCGTACGACGGCACGTTGGACCAGCCGGTGCCGGGCGCGGCCGACAGCGACGGGTGGCAGGACATGCCGGACCCGTTGCACGACAAGCAGGTGGAGGTGACGATCGACGTGGACCGCATGTGACGGGGGTGCCGGCCCACACTCGCCGCCGCGCCGCCCCGCGGCTCCACAATCGCCGCCGCGCCGCCCCGCGCCGATCGTAGTTCATGGGGCGCCGCTGCACCTCATTAAGTTGCCTGATTCGGAAAAACATCAACACCGGGCGCGGCGGGTGCCTGAGCCTTATAAACCCCAGCGCGCGCCGGGCTGCAGCGGCGCCATGGCGTACCCCCAGCCGATGGAGGACATTTCCATGTCGTTCCACAACATGCTGGTGGACGATGTGCTGATGGTGCTGCACGAGAGCCCGCACCGCGCGCGCAACAAGGAGAACGTGACGCCGGCGGCGCTGCCCACGCGCCTGGTGTACCAGCAGAGCCCGCGGCACCAGTTTCTCCCGCCGCTGCCGACGCGCGTGGGGCACCAGGTGGTGCCAGCGGCGCCCGCGCCGCCCGCGCCGCCTGCGCAGCGTCTCGGCGAGGACTTTTACCGCAAGGCCAACAGCAAGCGCACGAAGCGGTTGGTGACGGCGGCGCAGATGTACTTTCTCGACTACTACTGCGACATGTTCGACTACGTGATTCTGCGGCGCGAGCGGCAGCTGCAGGTGGAGCAGGAGCTCCAGAAGTTGCCGAGCGCGGCGGAGCGCGAGCAGCAGTGGCGGCTGTATGTGGGGCGCGAGCGGGCGCTCTTGCGCAAGCGGCGGCTCCGGCCCAAGCACAAGGACTTTGACACCATCACGCAGGTGGGGCAGGGCGGCTACGGGGAGGTGTACCTTGCGCGCAAGCGCGACACGCGCGAGATCTGCGCGTTGAAGGTGTTGAACAAGCGGGTGCTTGTGCGCAGCGACGAGGCGCGGCACGTGCTCACGGAGCGCGACATCTTGACCAACACGCGGCTGGAGTGGCTCGTCAAGTTGTTGTACGCGTTCCAGGACCAGCAGCTGTTGTTCCTCGCGATGGAGTTCGTGCCCGGCGGCGACTACCGCACGTTGTTGATGCACCTGGTGGTGCTCAAGCCGCCGCACGCGCGCTTCTACCTTCTGGAGATGTTTGCGGCGGTGAACGCGCTCCACGAGTTGGGGTACACGCACCGCGACTTGAAGCCGGAGAACTTTCTCATCGACGCCTCGGGCCACATCAAGCTCACGGACTTTGGGCTTGCGGCGGGCACGGTGCTGGACGAGCGCATCGAGCTGATGCGCATCCGGCTCGATGCGGTGAAGGAGCTCCAGTACCACCCGCCGCTGCAGCTGGTGCTCGAGCGCCAGAAGGCGTACCGCCTGCTGCGGCAGCAGAACGTCTACTACGCGAACCTGACGGTGGGGCTGCCGGACTACATGGCGCTCGAGGTGTTGGAGCGCAAGAACTACGACTTCACCATCGACTACTGGTCGCTCGGGTGCATGTTGTTCGAGACGCTTGTGGGCTACACGCCGTTCAGCGGGCACGGGCCCGACGCGACGTACCACAACCTCCGCCGGTGGCGCGAGGCGTTGCAGCGGCCCCGGGACCAGCGCGGCCGGCCCGTGTTCTCGGACCGCACGTGGCAGCTCATCACCAAGTTGATCGCGCTGCCGTTGGACCGCTTGCGGCTGTTCGCGCAGGTGCAGCGCCAGCCGTACTTTGCGGAGGTGGACTGGACCAACTTGCGCACGCGGCCGCCGCCGTTCGTGCCGCTGCTCGACCTGGAGGAGGACGCGGGCTACTTTGACGACTTTGAGAACGAGGCCGACATGAACAAGTACAAGGACGTGAAGGCCAAGCAGGAGCAGGCCGAGCGCGCGGCGCAGAGCGTCAAGAACGTCCAGCGCTTCATCGGCTTCACCTTCAAGCACAAGGGCAACCCCAACAACTCGACCAGCGGCATCCTCGAGCCGATCGTCAACCGCAACGGCGACAACGCGCGCCGGGCGTACGCCTACGACAGCAGCAACGTCTTGGGCACGTTGTATTAGTCAGCCGCGTAGTCTTGTTCTGATTTTACACGCCGTATTCACATCCATGGCGCCCCACGTTGAGCCGGTGGTGCCGCCCCCGAGCAAGCTCGCGGCCCCGGAGCCCGAGCACTGTCCCGGCCCCGAGAGCGAGGCCGCGGGCACGGGCGACGCCTGCGCCGGGTGCCCCAACCAGGAGATTTGCGTGCTGGCGCCCAAGGGCCCCGACCCCGATATCCCCGTCATCACGGAGCGGCTTGCGGGCGTGCGCCACAAGGTGTTGGTGCTCAGCGGCAAGGGCGGGGTCGGCAAGCTGACGTTCACGCTGATGCTTGCGTGGGCGCTTGCGGCGGACGAGGAGATGGAGGTCGGCGCCATGGACCTCGACATCTGCGGGCCGCTGTTGCCGCGGATGCTCGGCGGCAGCGAGCGCGAGACGTTGCACCACTCGAACGACGGGTGGACGCCCGTGTACGTTGCCGACAACCTCGGCGTCGTGAGCATCGCGTTCATGTTGCCGGACCAGGACCTGGCGGTCATCTGGCGCGGCGCCAAAAAGACGGGCTTGATCAAGCAGTTCCTCAAGGACGTGGCGTGGGGCGACCGCTTGGACTACCTCGTGGTGGACACGCCGCCGGGCACGAGCGACGAGCACCTTCTGGTCACGTCCTTCCTCAAGGACAGCGGCATCGACGGCGCGTTGGTGGTGACCACGCCGCAGGAGGTGGCGCTCTTGGACGTGCGCAAGGAGATCGACTTCTGCCGCAAGGCGGGCATCAAGGTGCTCGGGTTGGTGGAGAACATGCTGGGCTTTGTGTGTCCCGGGTGCCAGCACCAGCTGCAGATCTTCAAGCCGACCACCGGCGGCGGCGAGGCGTTGGCGCGCGAAATGGGCATTCCCTTCATGGGCGCTGTGCCGCTCGACCCGCGCATCGGCCAGGCGTGCGACCAGGGCGAGTGCTTCTTGGACGAGTTCCCGGACTCGCCCGCCACCGAGGCGATCCTCCGGGTCGTGGAGCTGCTCCGCGCCGCCGTCGAGACGTAGCCCCCCCGGCGGCCGGTGCGCCCCCTTCATCAACGATACATCACGTTCTACTGAACCTTGCGCTTCTTGGCGCCCTTGAGCCGCTCCTTGCGCCGCTTCTCGCTCGCGCGGTGCTCGGCCCCAAACTCCCGCACCACACACGCCAACAAGGTGATCCCGCGCCGGTTCAAGTCCTGAGCCAGCCGCAGCTGGAAGAAGGTGTCGAACCGGAACATCGGCAGCTCCCTGATCTGCCGCCGGACCGCCTCGTACGCGTCCGGGTGGAACACCCCCACGCGGTCAAGCTGCACAAGCAAGTAGCGGTCCTCCGCGTCCAGCCACACACCGCGCCCGCCCGAGCGGTTCGGCGGGTACTTGAACTCCAAGTCGCGGAGCGGCACCTGGTACAGCGCAAGCTTGCGCCGCAACGCCTCCTGCTGGAAGTGCATCTTGTGGAGCCGGTCCTCGCCCGCCTCGATCTGCGCCACGTACTTTTCGTGGCCGTCAATCTCGGCAACCCGCAGCCAAAACACCTTCGAGTACGCGCGCACGTCCGCCAACAGGTGGTCCTCCATCTCGGCCGCAATCGCCGCCACGTTGTGCCGGCCGTGCTTGGTGCACGCCAGGATAAACGTCACAAAGTCCTTGCGGCTCCAGTGGCTCCACCCCTCCCCCTGCAACCGCTCCTTGGCCGCCTCCTCCGCTGCCGTGAGTGGCCGCGCGCGGTCAATCGCCCGCTGCTGCAACCGCTGGTCAAGCTGCCGCTGCTCCAACGACAGCTTCAGTCCGTCCGCCAACGGCACCTTGTACTCGCACACCCGCCGGTGGTAGTTGCGCTCCCGCTCGTAGATCGCCAAGAGCTCCTGCGGGTAGAACTGGTGGTCGTGCGTGTGCGGCTGACGCGGCGGCCGCGGCGCCACCTTCCGCGGCGGGCCGTTCGCGTTGCGGTTCGGGTTCAACACCCCCAGGTAGTACTGGTCGATCAGGTAGTTGTCCTTGCGCTCGCGCTTGGCCGGCTGCAGCCACACGGCCGTCGGCTCGAGCACGTTCGCGGCCGGCTCCACCTTCTTGAACAGCTGCCCGTTCCACTCGTACACGCTGCTGTCGGCCGCCAGCGCAAAGTTCTGGAGGTCCGTGAGCCCGAGCTTTTCGTACCGGTGGTGGAGATCCGCCGTGCGTTCCTCCGAAGCGGCGAGAAGCGCGTCAAACTCACCGTCGTCGAGCTGGTCCGCGCCGTCCGCGTCCGCGTCCGCGTCCAGGCTCGCGCCTGCGCCCTGGAACACCTCCAGCGCGCCGTGCTGGATCATGCTCAACAACTCGTCCTTGGACGCCGCCTTGGACGCCTGCAACTCGCCGCTGTTGCGCCCCTGCTGGATCACCAACTGGTCGAGCCGCAACTTCTGCGCCGCCCGCTCCAACACCTTCTCCTCGATCGCGTGCTCCGTCACAAACCGGTACACATACACCTGCTTCTTCTGCCCGATGCGGTGCGCACGGTCCATTGCCTGGAGGTCGGCCTGCGGGTTCCAGTCACTGTCGTACAACACCACCGTGTCGGCCGTCGTCAAGTTGATGCCGAGCCCGCCCGCCCTGGTCGTGAGCAAGAACACAAACTTGGAGCTCCCCTCCGCGTTGTACTCGTCGATCGCCGCGATGCGGTCCGCGTGGTCCGTGTTGCCGTCGATGCGGCAGTACTCGTACTCGCGGAACCCGCAGTAGTCCTCCAAAATGTCCAACATCCGCAGCATCTGCAGGAAGATGAGCACCCGCAGCCCGCGCTGCTTGGCGCGCTTGAGCAACTTGTCCAACACCTGGAGCTTCTTCAGGTTGTACACCAAGTGCTCGTCCGTCGTGTACGGCGGGCCCGGCTCGGCACCGTCGAACAAGTACGGGTGGTTGCAGCACTTGCGGAGCTGCATCACGATGTTGAGCAACCGCGTCTTGCCCTCCTTGCGGTTGGTGCCGTTCACGGCGTCAATGTCCTTCTCCAAGATCAGGCGGTACCACTTGCGCTGCATGTCGCTCATGCCCACGTACACGTTCATCTCCTTCTTGGGCAAGAGCAGGTGCTCGACGTCCAGCTTCACGCGCCGAAGCAAGAACGGCTGCAACACCTTGTGGAGCTGCTGCACCACCAGCAGCTCCTGCAGCGGCTCCACCGCCGGCGTGTTGCCGCCGCTTTCCACGGCCGGCGTTGTGCTCCGCAGATCCACAAACCACTGGTCAAACACCTCCGCGCTGCCGAAAATGTCCGGGAGAATGAAGTTGAGCAACGCCCACAACTCGTGCAAGTTGTTCTGGAGCGGCGTGCCGGTGATGAGCAACCGGTTGCGCGAGTAGAACATGCGGATGATCTGCGACAACATCAGCTCCTCGTTCTTGAGCCGGTGGGCCTCGTCCACCACGATGTACTCCCACGCAAACTTGCGGAGCGTCGCCTTCTCGCGGATCACCATTTCGTACAGCGTCACCACCACGTCAAAGTCGCACGCCATCACGCGCTGCTCGAGGAGCTGCTTGCGCGTCTCCTTGTCGCCGTGCAACACCAACACGTTCACCTCGGGCGTCCACTTGGCAAACTCGCGCCGCCAGTTGTCCAACGTGCTCTTGGGCACAAGCACAAGATGCGGCCCGCTCACGTTCTTGACGTACCGGAGGTAGCCGAGAAACGAGATCGTCTGCAACGTCTTGCCCAAACCCATCTCGTCCGCGAGAATGCCCAGGAGCGAGTTCTCGTAGAGGTTCACGAGCCAGTTGAGGCCCTGGATCTGGTACGGCCGCAACTCGCCGTGCACGTACCCGGGCGACGTCGTGAACTCGAACGAGCCCGTGTCGGTCAGCGCCTCGCCGCGGAGCAACTCGGCGTCCTCCTCCTTCTCCGTCTTGCGGCGCCGCGCGCTTGCGCCCTGCTTCGCGGCCGCGTGCTCCACCACGCGCTGGAACTCCGGCGACGACTGCGCCTTGCTCTTGATGAAGTGGCCAAACACGTCCGTCAATCCCAAGAGGTACTCCATGCGGCGCGCGCTCTGCTCCACATCCAGCGGCGGCTTGCCCGCTGCAAGGAGATAGCGCGCGCGCCGCTCCTCGGCAGTCAAGGGCGCCGGACGCGTCGCCAGCGGCGGCGCCTCGCGCGGTGCCGGCGTGGGCGACGCCGTGATCGTGCCGGGCGTGTCCGCGGGTGCGTGCTCACCCTCGCCGTCTTTCCCGATCGTCATGGCGGAAGAGTGCGATCCGGGGTGCGGGCTGGCGCGGCAAAAGCAGCGCGCGCGTTTTCCAGTGGCACGGACGCGGGGGCGTGTGCGCACCGCGCCGCCGCCGCCGCAGTGTGCCCGAACAGGACAGCGGCGCGCAGATGCTGCCGCATCCGGCCGGACTGCCGCATCGGGCGGCATCAGGCATCCCGCTGAAATTTTTTTTGGGAGCGCATTCGCATCCCGCACGCACCGGCAACCCTTCCCGCGGCCATCACACCTTCTCAGCATGGATATCTCGCAGCCGGTGGGCACGGAGATTGCCCTGGTGGACTTTGGGTTTCTCACTGCCGATGAGATCCGGCGGTTGCTGGCGAAGCAGATCATCAACCCGACGGTGTTTGACCAGCTCGGGCACCCCATCAGCGGCGGTTTGTATGACTTGGCGCTCGGCGCCTTCTTGCGCAACCTCTGCGCGACGTGCGGCTTGGACGAGCGTCTGTGCCCCGGACACCAGGGCCACATTGAGTTGCCGGTGCCGGTGTACAACCCGATGTTCTTCCCGCAGTTGTACGTGTACTTGCGGGCGCTGTGCGCGTACTGCCTCCGGTTCCGCATGCTTGCGATGGAGGTGCACCGCTACGAGTGCCGCTTGCGCTTGATCCAGTACGGGTTGCTCGTGGAGTGCGACGAGATGGACAGCCTCGGTGCCGACAGCGCGGCGCAGACCGAGCCGCTGGAGACGGAGAACGACACGCGCGCGGCACCGGTGCTGGCGGAGGCGGAGCAGGAGTTGCGTGCGAAGCGCGAGCTGTTTGTGGAGAACGCGATCGCGCGCGCGCTTGCCGAGGGGCGCGCGCTGCGCAACGGCGTGTTTACCGCGAGCGTGCACCTGGAGCGCAAGAAGACGATCCACGAGTTGTGCCAGCGGATGGTGGCGCGTCCCAAGTGCGACAACTGCGGCATGTACCTGCCGCTGTACCGCAAGGACGGCTTCACAAAGATCTTCGAGACGGCGGTGAAGGACAAGCAGGAGACGTACAACCGCGTGAAGGGGATGGTGCGCCCTGACATGCTCAAGGGCGGTGCAAACGCGGCGCCGACCGTGGGGCTGCTGTTGCCGCCGGTGAAGGCCAAGCTGGGTCTGAAATACGTGCTTCTGACGGAGGTGCGCAACTTGTTGCGGCAGGTGTTTGTGAACGAGCAGCTGGTTGTGCGGTTGCTCTTCCACCTGCGGCCGCGGCAGGTGCAGGCGGTGCTGGCGGACATGTTCTTCCTCCACGCGTTGGTGGTGCCGGCGACGCGGTTCCGGCTCCCGCTGAAGTTGGGCGAGGAGGTGCACGAGAACTTCCAGAACGAGCTGTTGAGCAAGATTCTCACGACGCTGTTGATGATCCGCGACTTGAACGAGCAGATTGCGGGCGGCAAGGAGGCGGTGGACGCGGAGCAGCGCAAGATCTTGTTCAACCGGTTGATGAACGGGTTCGTGATGCTCCAGAACGACGTGAACGGGTTCATCGACGCGACCAAGAACCAGAACAACCAGGCAGGCAAGCTCCCGACGCCGGGCATCAAGCAGGCGTTGGAGAAGAAGGAGGGGTTGTTCCGCAAGCACATGATGGGCAAGCGTGTCAACTACGCGGCGCGGCTGGTTATTCTGCCGGACCCGATGCTCGAGACGAACGAGATTGGCGTGCCGCCGGTGTTTGCCGTCAAGTTGACGTACCCGGAGCCGGTGACGCCGCACAACGTGGCGGAGATGCGCCAGGCGGTGATCAACGGCCCGGACAAGTGGCCCGGCGCGACGCAGGTGCAGAACGAGGACGGGCTGCTTGTGGCGCTTGCGGGCATGACGGAGGACCAGCGTAAGGCAGTGGCCAACACGTTGCTCACGCCGTCGTCGAGCGGCGGGGTGCTGCTGGTGGTGAACAAGAAGGTGTTCCGCCACATCCGCAACAAGGACGTGGTGATCATGAACCGGCAGCCGACGTTGCACAAGGCGCTGATGATGGGCCACAAGGTGCGTGTGTTGCCCGGCGAAAAGACATTACGGTTGCACTACGCCAACACGGGTGCGTACAACGCGGACTTTGACGGCGACGAGATGAACATGCACTTCCCGCAGAACGAGAACGCGCGGGCAGAGGCGCTCAATGTGGCCAACACGGACCTGCAGTACTTGACGCCGACGCTGGGCGCGCCGTTGCGTGGGTTGATCCAGGACCACATTCTGGCCGGCGTGTGGTTGACCAACAAGGACCTGGTGTTCACGCGGGAGCAGTACCAGCAGTTGGTGTACGGGTGCATGCGGCCGGAGGACGGCCACACGACACACGCGCGCTTGGTGACGCTTCCGCCGGCGTTCATCAAGCCGCGGATGTTGTGGACGGGCAAGCAGGTGATTTCGACGGTGCTCTTGAACATCACGCCGCAGGGCATGCCGGGGCTCAACTTGGAGCTGAAGAACAAGGTGAAGAACGAGTACTGGGGCGCGCTGCTGGAGGAGAACGCGGTGGTTGTGCACCGCGGGTTGCTTGTGTGCGGCATCTTGGACAAGTCGCAGTACGGTGCGCTGCAGTACGGGTTGGTGCACTCGCTCCACGAGGTGTACGGGCCGGCGGTGGCGGGCAAGGCGCTCTCGGTGTTGGGCCGCTTGTTCACCAACTACATCACGGCCACGGCGTTCACGTGCGGCATGGACGACTTGCGCTTGACGGCGGAGGGCAACCAGTGGCGCACGGACATTTTGAAGCAGAGCGTGGACGTGGGGCGCACGGCGGCGGCAGAGGTGGCGAACCTCCCCGCGGAGACGACGGGCGCGCGCGACCCGGAGTTGGTGCTGCGGCTCGAGGAGATCATGCGCGACGACAACAAGTTGGGCATTCTCGACGCGATGACGCAGCTGAAGGTGAACGCCATCACGTCGCAGGTGGTGTCGCGGTGTGTGCCCGACGGGACGATGAAGCGGTTCCCGTACAACTCGATGCAGGCGATGGCGCTCCTGGGTGCGAAGGGCTCGAACGTGAACGTGCTGCAGATCATGTGCCTCTTGGGACAGCAGGCGTTGGAGGGCCGGCGGGTGCCGGTGATGGTGTCGGGCAAGACGCTTCCGTCGTTCCGCGCGTTCGAGACGGACGCGCGGGCGGGTGGCTACATCAAGGGCCGCTTCTACCTGGGCATCCGGCCGCAGGAGTACTACTTCCACTGCATGGCTGGTCGCGAGGGGTTGATCGACACGGCGGTGAAGACGCTGCGGTCGGGCTACCTCCAGCGGTGTCTCATCAAGCAGTTGGAGGGCACGGCGGTGGCGTACGACGGCACGGTGCGGGACCTGGACGGGCGGTTGCTCCAGTTCATCTACGGCGGCGACGCGATCGACACGACCAAGGAGCTGCACATGACGCAGTTTGGCTTCTGCGCCGCCAACTACGACGCATTGTTGCAAAAGTGCAACCCCGGCGACTTGATCCACCACTTGGACACGGAGCTGGCGTTGCTGTACAGCAAGAAGGCGCGGCGGCAGGTGCGCAAGGGCGGCGACGCGGACTTGATTGACCCGGTGTTGCTGGTGTACCCGCCGCTGCGGCACTTGGGCTCGGTGCTGGAGAAGTTTGCGCACGAGTTGGACCGGTACATTGAGCAGCACCCGGACTCGTTCTCCAAGAAGGCGCTCCTGGAGAAGAAGTTCCGGGCGTTGATGCAGCTCAAGTACATGCGGCTGTTGATTGCGCCGGGCGAGGCCGTGGGCATTGTGGCGGCGCAGCTGATTGGCGAGCCGTCGACGCAGATGACGTTGAACACGTTCCACTTTGCGGGCCACGGCGCCGCGAACGTGACGTTGGGCATTCCGCGTATGCGCGAGATCATCATGACGGCGTCGCTGGCGATCAAGACGCCGCAGATGACGCTTCCGTTGCTCGAGGGGGTGACCGACGAGCAGGCGGCGGTGTTCTGCAAGCTGGTGGGCCGTGTGGTGTTGCTGGAGTTCATCGACAAGGTGACGGTGACGGAGACGGCGGGTGCGGCGGCGAGCAGCCTGGTGGCGCGGCTGACGCGGCTGTACAAGGTGCACTTGGGGTTCTACACGCGCCAGGAATACGAGGAGGCGTACGACGTGCTGCAGGGGCAGTTGGAGCACACGATCACGAGCCGGTTCCTCAACAAGTTGGAGCAGGCGATCATCAAGCAGGTGCGCAAGCAGAAGAAGCCGGCGGCGATGGCGGTGGGCAAGCCGGTGCCGCGGTCGCAGACGGAGGCGGCGGCGACGGCGCGGGCTGCACAGGACGCGGACGCGGACGAGGACGCGGACGAGGAGCGGCTCAGCGCAAACCGCAAGCAGGCGGTGCTGTACGACGGGCCGGACGACGAGGAGGTGGAGGCGATGCAGGCGGCGTCCGGGAGCAGCGACGAGGGCGAGAGCGACGGCACCGGGAGTGGCGACGAGAGCGACAGCGACGTGGAGATGAAGGAGGAGGGGGAGGCGGCGCCGCGGGCAAAGCTGCGGCTGGCGCGGGACCGGGAGGCGGAGATCCTCGTGTCGCACACGCTTGTGTCGTCGTTTGACTTTGACGACGAGGCGGGAGAGTGGTGCGAGTTCATGCTCGAGTTGCCGCTGGAAACGGAGAAGCTCCTCATGGTGAACATTGTGGAGGACTTGTGCCGGGCGACGGTGGTGCGGGAGATTCCGCGGATCGGGCGGTGCGTGCACCCGTCGGGGACGCGGGAGTTGACGACGGAGGGCGTGAACTTTGGCGCGATGTGGGAGATGGAGGAGTTTGTTGACGTGAACGGGATCCGGCTGAACGACGTGGTGGCGGTGCTCAAGACGTACGGCGTGGAGGCGGCGCGCAACACGATCGTGAACGAGATCAACAACGTGTTCGGGCGGTACGCGATCACGGTGCTGCTCCGGCACTTGGACTTGATCGGGGACGTCATGACGCGGGAGGGGACGTATCTCGCGTTCAACCGGCAGGGGATGGACCTGGCGACGTCGCTGTTCATGAAGATGTCGTTCGAGACGACGTGCGGGTTCCTCACGCAGGCGGTGTTGGACAGCGAGCGGGAGCCGTTGGAGTCGCCGCTGGCGCGCGTGGTGATGGGCCGGTTGCTGGGCGTGGGCACGGGTCTGTTTGACGTGATGGCCAAGATGTGAGGGGATGGATACAAAAAGCATGTGTTTACTGAGCAAGGATAGACTTGACGAACTCGACGTAGTCGACGTTGCCGTCCTCGGTGACGTGGACGCCCTTCAACAACTCGTCCATCTCCTCGGCGGACAACTTTTCGCCGATGGAGGTGAGAATGTACTTGAGCTCGCCGACGCCGATGAAGCCGGTGTGGTTCTTGTCAAACACCTGGAAGCCGCGGATGTAGTCCTCGGTCAGGCCCAACGGGCGGAAGCCGTCGGGGCGGTTGATGAGCTCGACGTACTGGTCAAAGTCGAGCAGCGCGCCGGGGAGCAGCAGCTTGAGCTCCTCGATCTCCGCCAACGTGGGGTTCTGGCCGACGGCGCGGAGAAGGTCGCCCAACTCGCTCGTGGCCACCTTGCCGGTGCCCTTCTTGTCAAAGAGCGCAAACGCGTCCTGGTACGTCTTGTTCAGGGACATGGTGGAGGAGAGTGTTGTTTACATTTCCGCAGCGATCTGCCGCGCACGACCCGGCGTGGCGCGGGCACGACCCGGGGCCAGCGTGCAGGAGGGGGCTCGATTGCTACGCCGCCGCCATGCTTTCTTCCGGTGCCGGCGCGGTGCGGCGGTTCCACACGGTGCCGCCGCGGCGGTTTCTCTTCGGGTGGTTTGCGGGGCGCGCCCCGATTGTGCACCCGCCGGACGTGTGCGCGACCGGCAACCGCATCTATCCCGCAATCCGCACGGCGGACGAGCTCGGCGCGTACATCTTGGACCACGACCCTTTGGTGCTCAACTTCACGGTGCGCGGCGACGCCCGCTGCAACGAGGTGACACAGCCGTTGTACGACCACGTGGCGGCCACGACGCCGAAGCGCATCAACGCGGTGGACGTGGAGACGGACGAGCTCGGCACGCGCGAGCTCATGCAGCGGTATCTCGTGCTGCACGTGCCCGAGCTTGTGGTGCTCCACCGCCAGGAGGTGGTCGGGCGCTGGGCCCCGGGGACCGCGTTCTCCGCCGCCGACCTCCGCGCGTTCGTCGACGCCCACGGCGTGTGACCGCCAACCGTCCTCCTGCACATAGTGTATATTGTCCTGCACGCGGTGTGAAACGTCCTGCACGCGGCGCGCTGCACTCACTGCAGGCCAGAGCGCTGCTGCAGCATTTTCTAGCATGAAGTTTCTCGTGGCGGCGGACGACCTGGGGCTGGTGAAACGGGTGGTGTGCGAGCGCGGCACCGACACGTCCAAGCAGGGCGGTGCCCAGCCGGCGGTGGAGACGTACGCCGCCGACGGCTTGGCGCGCCACGTCCAGGAGATGGTGCGGACCACGGTGGCGAGCGCAGACGGCCCGCGCGAGGTTGTGGTGGCTGCGCGCGCCGGCGGGCTGCTCGTGGTGTACGACGCGGGCGACTTTGAGGAGTTGCACCGCTACGCCGTGGCCGACGCCAAGGAGGTGTTTGTCGCGGTCGTCGTCGTTGCCGGCGGCGTGGTGGCGTGCACCGCGCTGGGCACCGTCTATGGCGTTGATCTCGACGAGGGCCGCTTCGGCAAGACGCCCGTGACGGTGGCGCTTCCTGGCGGGGCCGTGCTGGTGTTTGCCAAGCACCCGGACAGCGACGGGGTGTTTGCGTACGGCGGCAAGGAGAACGACGTGCGCGTGGTGCTGGTGGGCGACGGCGCCGGCTTGCTTGCCGCGACGCCGGCCGTGGCCACGCTCTTCCAGGGCAAGAACGTCAAGAACGACAAGTTGGACCTACGGGTGCCGGTGTGGGTGCTGGGGGTGATTTTCCGCAACACGCTCGCGACGCCGCTTGCCGCCACGCGGTGGCAGTTTGTCACGCTGACGCGACACGGGCAGATCCGCGAGTACGACAGCGAGCACGGGCGGCGGCCGGTGCGCGACCACAAGGTGAGCGACAAGCCGCTCATCACGTTGCGCGCCACGGCCAACCCCGACCACGTCGTGTGCAGCGACACGCACACCATGACGGGCGTGTTCAGCGTGCTGGCGGGCAAGCTCGTGGCCAAGTACCCCGGCGCGGTGGGGAGCGTGCAGGCGGTGCAGGTGGTGGACGGGCATGTTGCCGCGGCGGGCTTGGACCGCTACGTGCGCGTGTACGACGTGGAGCTGCGGGTGTTGGTGGCCAAGGTGTACGTGGGGCTGAAGATCAGCGCCGTGTGGGTGGAGGGCGTGGACGACGCGGGCGTGGCGCCAACGCCGGCCCCGAGCCCGCCGCCCGAGGCGCAGAAGCACGAGCACGAGAGCGACGACGAGATGTGGGAGCGGTTGGAGGGCGGCGCGCGGCGCAAGCGCAGCCGCAAGAGCGAATAAAAGCCATCTGCATGTTATCGGCTGTGGGTAGAATGCCATCGCCTCTTCTTGCGCTTGACGGGCAGCTTGCCCAGTTGGAGGTGGCGGTGGAGGAGCGCGAGCGGTTGCTGCTCATGGGGGCGAAGCCGCTGAAGCTGGAGACACAGCAGTTGCGGCAGCTGCTTGCGCGCGCCCGGGCGATGGTGGAGGCGGGCGGCGCGGGCGTTGCCACCCGGCGGGACACGTACGAGGAGTTGGTGCGGCGGTTGGCGGGCGACGTGCTGTTTGAGGTGGGGGAGTACGCGTTGCTGCCGGCGGCCCCGGCGGCCCCGGCGGCGCTGCAGGCGCGGGCCGCACCGACAACGCCGAGCGCCAAGACCGTGCGCTTCAAGGACCACTTGGAGGAGCCGGCGCCGTTTGTGCCGTACCGCGACGAGCTGCTGCTGGAGGAGGAGAGCACGCCGCAGGACTTGTTTGCGGGGCGCAGCGAGCCGGCGCCGGCGGAGACGCCCAGCAGCGACCGCGACATGTTCGTGCAGCAGCAGGTACAGATGCTCGCGCAGGACGACGACATCGAGGCGCTTGCGCGACTGGTGGCGGTGCAGCACCTGATGGGGCTCACGCTCTCGGGCGAGTTGGACGAGCAGAACATCATGCTCGGCGACTTGGAGGCGCAGCTCGACGGCAGCGACGCCAAGTTGCGCCGCGCGCACGCCCGGCTCGACGCGTTCCGGCGGCAGCGGCTGAACGCAGGCCACTGGTGGACGATCCTCGTGTTGGCCGTGGTGCTCGTTCTCCTACTCGTGGTGCTCGGGTAGCGCCGGGGTGTGCTCGGGCGAAGTCCACACCTCCACCACCTTGTCGTAAAACAGACAGGTGACGGTGGCGTCGCCGCTCCAGTCGCCGCCGTAGCACATGCTCGTGTGCTCGCCGCGGAACTCCACGAGCGGCTGCACCAGCGCCACGTCCATCACGCGCGCGCCGTCGTACATGCAGCACACCAACACGCGGTTGTCGCGGCGCACCATGCGCCACACGCCGCCGCCGAGGTTGGCCTCGTCGACCAAGCGCGGCGCGCCCGCGCGCACGTCCAGCGCCACCAAGCGGTCGTCGTACCCGCCCGTCCACAACGTGTGCCGGTTCGTGCTCGACGGGAGAATCAGCACCACGCCAGCGGAGTGGAGGCGCCGGTTCTGGAAGACGCTTCCGGCCGTGCGCACGTCGTGGCCGATCACGCGCGCGTCGTCGCCGCCCGTCAAGAGCACGTGGTCGAGCGGCGCGTCGCTGCCGAACGCGCTCGTCCAGCACTCGAGCTCGTGCTGTGTCTCCAGCTCCCACACAGCGGTCCCTGTCTCGAGCTGCACCAACGCCGCGCTCCCGGCGGTGCTGGTGACGCACACGCGCTCGCCGTCCGCCGCCCACTCCACGCTCGTAGCCAACACCAGTGGATCAAACACCTGGATCGACCGCTCCCGCGCGACCGCGGTGCCGTCGACACGCCACACCAGCACGCTGCCGTCGGCGTGTGCGGCAACGAGGCAGTGGGGGTTGCGGGGGGCAAACTTGAGGTCCAACACGGCCAGCGGCGCCTCGTGCACGGCGACACGCTCGCCGCCGAGCCGCCACACCTCCAAGGTGCCGGTGCGGCGCCCGTCGGGGTGCAACGTGTAGGTGCCGAGCACGACGGCGCGGTGCCCGGGCACGGTCCGCACGCAGCACGGCGGCTCGCTCGCAACGAAGCTGCCCACCCGCGACATGAAAAAAGTGCACTTCGTCTAGAATGAGTTGGCGGGCGGCCTTGCGGCGGCGCTCGGCGGTCTCGACGGCTCCGTGGCCGGCGCCTACTTGCCCACGTCCAACAAATGCCCCATCTTCTCCACCTTTGTGCGGAGATAGCCGTCCACCTCCTTCAGGTGCACGCCCTCCTTGCCGCGCCACGCCAACGGCACCATGGGCACGCGCTCCGCCACAACCACCTGCCGCTGCGGGCCCTCCACCGCAATGATCTTGTCGGGGTTGTTGGTCATCAAGCGCACCAGCGTCAACCCAAGGTCCACGAGAATCGCCGTGGCAAGCCCGAACAGCCGTCCGTCCGCCGGGTGCCGCAACATGAGGTTTGCCTGCACCGTGTCCGCGCCGAGGTCCTGCAAGTTGTACGCCTTGAGCTTCTCGCCGAGCCCAATGCCGCGGCCCTCCTGCCGGAGATACACCACGCAGCCGTGGCCGTTCTCGCCCATGAGCCGCCCCGCCTCGTCGAACTGCTCGCCGCAGTCGCACCGCGCCAGCCACGCCGTCTCGCCCGTGTAGCACTCGGAGTGGATGCGCACAAGCGTCGACGGCTCGCGGTAGCGGTGCCCGTGTTCCGCGCGCCACCGCTGGAGCTCGGCCACCTGCGGCGCCTCGTCGCGCGTCGTGTCCACCGTGCCGAGCATCTCCCCGCTCTCGTCAAACACCGCGCGGAGGTGGAGCTCCGGGTCGTGGTCGGCGTCGTGGCGCCCGGGCCGCAACTGGCCCACGTACGCGCCTCGTGTCATCCGCTCCTGCGACGTCTCGCCGGGCGCGCGCCGGAAGAGCGTGCGCAGCCGGATGTCCTCGCCAAACACAATCGCCAAGTGCTCCTTCTTGTCCACGTTGTTGGTGTACAAGTGGAGGTAGATCTCCGTGTCCTGGGTTGTGGGGATCCGCGCGCGCGCCACACACCGCACCTCGGGAAGGTCCGGCGGAAGCTGCAGCCGCTTGCGCAGCACCTCCGCAAGGTCGAGCAGAGGAGCCTCCTCCTCGGGGGCCCGTGCCTCAAGCAGCGGCAGCACGAGCGAAAGCCCGTCGGTAAAGAGCGCTCGGTGCGACATGGAGAAGACAGCGCCTGACAAATCGCCGCGATACCAACATGACGATGACTAAGGATTACGCATCCGTGCACACGGTAGCGCACATCCGTGCACACGGCAGCGCACATCCGTGCACCCGCTACCGCAAGCGCTGCACGCGGCCGGCAACGTACGCGCGGTCGCACGCGCCGAGGGGGAGCGCCGCCACCGCGTCCAAGCCGCTGGTGCGGTCGAGACACGCGTCCGCCACCGTGCGCGCCATGAGACCGAGCGCGCGCCCGCCGTGCACGAGCTTGGGCAACCCCACGAGCAACCGCTCGAGCACGCCGCTCGTGCCGGCCTCGTCCATCGTCTCGAGCTCCAAGCGCGCATACGCCTCGTACACCCCGGCGCCGCCCGCCCACAGCTCGCTTGTCTCCGCGCGCGGAAACCGCCGCAACAACTCGGCAAGCGCTGCAAGCTGTGTGCGGCCCGCCACCACCGCCGCCGGCCCCACGTGCTCCACCACCACCGCGTGCGCCTCCGCCACGTCCCCTGCGTCGAGGAACAGGCCCGCCGCCGCGCCGTAGTCGCCCCGCGCCTGCAACTGGAGCGCCACGGCCCGGTCCACCACGCGCCGCGGCACGCGCACCGCCTCCACGCTGCGGTCCACGTCGCCTGCCGCCTGGAGCCACCCGATGCGCGCCGTCACCACGCGCTCAACCGCCGCCGCCGCCGCCGCGTCGGCCGGCGTGTGCGCAAGCACAAACAAGCTCTCAAACACCCGGCCCGCGCGCTCCAATTCGCTCGCATACTCCTCCGTGAGCGGCGCCGCAATCTCCGCGCCGCCCAACACCCGCAGCACGAGCCAGCGCGTCTCCACGGAGGCCGGAAGCGCCGCCGGCGCCGTCCCCGCGGTGAACATGCCAATGGTGGCAAGCGCAAGGTCCGGCAGCAGCATGTCTGTGCGCTTCACAAACAACGCAAGCGTCTCGCGCAACCCCACGCCGGCGTCGCCGTACTGGAGCAACACCGCAAGCGCCGCGGCCCACAGAAGCCCGCCCACCACGTCCACCACCAGCGTGTCAAACACGTCGCCGGTGAGGAGCTGGTGCATCTTGAGAATGGGCACCGGCACATGCTTCACGGCGCCCAGCTGCTTCCACGCCTTGAGCTGCGCGCTCGCCGCCACCTGCACACCGGGGTCGTGCAGCCCGAGCATGGTGAGCATCGCCGCAAGATGCCGGCTGCCCAGCGCAAGCACAAGCTCCACGGCCTGGAACACCTCCCCGCAGCAAAGATGCACCAACGCCATGTCGAGCAGACGGTTGAGTCCGGCGCCCGACGCCTGCAACGCCTTCGTGCGGCGCTCGAGCTCGGGGCGTGCCTCCGCCACCGCCCAGTCCGCCACCGCGCGCCGCCGCTCGATCGCCAGAAGCCGCTGCTGCTGCCGCGCCAGCCCGCTGTTCGCCACGAGCTCCCGCATCGCGGCACTGCCGTCCACCACGCTCGCGTCGTACAACGCCGAGCACAAGCGCCAGAAGTGCATGTCGCCGGCGTCGTACCGGCTCCACTCTGCAAGATCGGCAAACTCCACCCTCTCGTCTGCCTCCACGCGCGGCGCGCCGTTTGCCCGCGATGTGATGCCGCTGTGCTGCAACAAGCCCGCAAGACGGTGGTGCGACGGCGTGTCCGGGTTCGGCTCTGGGTACGGCTCTGCCTCCCCGGGAGCCGCCGCAAGCTCTGGCTCCATCGCCAAGTCGTCGAGGATTCCGTTCAACGCGTGCGCCACCGACAAGACCGGCTCCGGCGTAAGCAGCGACAGGAGGTGCGCCGCCAACCCCAACTGCTCCACCCAGTCGTCCGACACCTTCTCGCTGGGCGGCACCTGCAACACGTCCCAGTCTTGCGGCCGCACCACCGGCTCGAACGGCTTGACCGCCACCACCGTGTCCATGTCGAGGCTGGCGTCGACATACGCCTGCACGAGGCGCACGTCGGGCTCGTACAGCGGCAGTGATGCCACCGGAGGCGTGGCCGGCTCTGAAACGGCTGCCGGGCTCTCTGTGGCCAGCGCCAACTGCTCCGAAATCTGCCGCTGCACACGCGCATTGTGCTGGCTGGCGGCGTCTGCCGCCTGTGCCAACCCCGCCACATCCATCACCCAGCCGCCGGGAAGCGTCGTTGGCAGAGCAACGCGCGCGCGCTTCACCTCCGCCTCGTCGTACAAGCTGTCGCCATCGCCGGGCGGTGACGACGCCGCGGCCCGCACCAGGCTCTTGGCGTGGCGCAGGCCGGCTCGGGCATACACACCCTTGTTCATGAGCACGCTGTACTCGGCCTGGCTGCGGTCCTCGTCTGCTTCCTGTGCCTGCTTGGCCATCTGCACCTCCACGGGGTCCTGCTCGTCCACAAGACCCCACACGCTAAAGTGCACCACCCTGAACACCCATGTGTGTGCGCGTGGGTCGTAGAGCACAAAATCGGTGCCGGGACGCAGCTTGAGGAAGCGCGTGAACTCCGCCACCAGCTGGCTGCCGCGCGGCCGGATGTTCTCGAGTGTGATTGTTGCTGGCACGTTGAGCTCCTCGCCCATCGGCGGCTTGCTTGCGCGGTGCGGGTGTTCCGAGTACACCTGAAGCGTGCTGCGATCAAACTTGACCACGTGGTCGAACAACGTGTCCTCGAAGTTGGGTGCGAGCGCCAGGAGATCCACCAGGTAGTCAAACGCAACGCTGCCGAAGCCGCGCCGCCCCACGGTAAAGCTCTCCACTGCCGCAAGAGCGTCGCTCGAAAGCCCCCGGAGCGCAGCCGGCGCCGGCTCGCACCAGTACGTGTGTGCGTCGCTCTGCGGCGCCTCCATCGACGACACGGAGGGCGAGGTCGCGGTCTGCGAGGACACCAGCGGCGAGGCGGCGGCGTCCGGGGTAGGCGCCGCGGCAGCGCCAGCACCAGTGGGCTCCGGTGCCTCCTCCTCGTCCGCCGTGTCGTCGTACACCAACGCGTTGCTGCCGTCAAACGTGACACGCTGCCGCTTCACCAACGCCTGCTCCGCGTTGATTGACCGGAACTGCACGGGCTTGTTGTGGCGAATCACCAACTTTTTGATGGCGCCCGCCTCGGGGGTGTAGAACAGGCGCGGCTTGGTGTCGCGCCGGCCCCGGCGCCGCGCACCGTACCCAAAGTCGAGAATGTTGGGCGACACGGTGCTGGGTGTGGGCTCAGACACAGACACAACCGGCGGCTTGGGAGCGCTGGAGGGCTCTGGGGCGGCTGTTGGCACGCTGGCCAGCCACCGCCGAACCAGCTGTCCGATGCGGCTGAGAAACAGCGGTGGCAGCGCCACAGTCACCAGGGCCGTGCGCTTGCGCCCGGCGGCAGCAGGCGGCTCGGCCACGGGTGGCGGCATGATGGTGCGATACAGCGCGGGCGAGGCTTCGGGCGGCATGATGGCGGGGGGGATCTTGCTGGCGTCGACCTTTGTGTTGGCGAAGATGCCGGGGTCGTAGCGGTATGGGTTGCCGTCAAGGGTGGGCGCCGGCGGGCCCTGGGGCTGCGTGGGGGCTGCCGCGATGCCAAAAAGGGAGGGCTGCGCCGAGGTGTTGCCAAAGAGCCCGCTGGAAGAGGGTTTGGCGGCGCCAAAGAGCAGGGTGGCGGGCGCGGCCGGCTTCGCGCCAAAGAGCAGCGTGGTGGGCGCGGCCAGTGCTGCGCCAAAGAGCAGGATGGCGGGCGCGGCCGGCTTCGCGCCAAAGAGCAGAGGCGTGGGCGCCGATGCAGACGCGGACGTAGCCGCGGGCGCGGCTGCGCCAAACAACAGTCCTGCGGGCTTCGCTGCCGGCGCGCCAAACCCCGTTGCCGCGGGCGGCGCCGTGCTCAGCGTCCCAAACCCCGGCTGCGTGCCGGTGCTGTTTCCAAACAACCCGGTCGGCGCGCCTGCTGCGGGTGCCGCAGCGGCACCCAGAGCCGCATTGTCAAACAACGTGCCGGTGCTCCCTGCCTTGGGGGCGGCACCAAACAGCGGCGTCTGCTGCAGCGCCGAGCTCCCAAAGAGCGACATGGGGACGTGTTTGGCGCTGCCGGCACGCTCGAAAAACGTCCCTCAGCGCGCGGTGGCGGCACGACATTTTTTCCAGGATGAAGGTGTTGGCGGTGCATCCGCCGCCGGATCGGCTTGCGGCGGTGCTCGAGCGCGTGAACGCGTTGCACGCCAAGAGCGGGCCCTTTGACGCAGTGTTTGTGTTGGGCGGTCCCTTCCACGGGGCGCTGTGGGACGCGGTGGTGCCGCCGACGTACGTGCTCGGGGGCGCGGGCACGGAGCCGTTGGCGGTTGCTCCCAGCGTGACGGCACTCCCGGGGGGCGGCACGCTCGAGCTCAGGAGTGGTTTGGTGGTGGGCTGGGTGGGGAAGCCGGCTCCGCTGCGCCCCGTGGACGTGCTCTTGTCGAACGCGTGGCCAGCCGCGCTCGCCGAGGCGTCGTCGCTCGTGCTGGTGTCCACCGACGACGGCGTGGACGCCGCGGTGCGCGAGACCCGTCCGCGCTACCTCCTTGCGACCGGGGCGGGTGCAGACTCGCCGGGGCGTTTTTGGGAACACGCGCCGTTTGGCTGGAGCGACGGCCGGGCCACGCGCTTCATCTCGCTCGCGCCGGAGGGCGCGCTGATCGGAAAGTGGGCGTACGCCTTCAACTTGGACTTGGCGGCCGCCCCCGTTCCGGCCGGCGTGGATGCAAACCCGTTTGTGCTGCGGAAGCGGCCGGCCCCGCTCTCGCCGACGCTTCTGCCGGAAGGGCCGGCGACGCCCACGTCGCCGCCAGCGAAGCGGGCGCAGCCAGACCGCCCGGTGGAGCCCGCGGCGCCCGGCGTGCCGGTGCTCCCGGGCCAGTGCTTCTTCTGTCTCGCCAACCCCAGCGTGGAGTCGCACATGGTGATCCTGATTGGCGCGCACGCATACGTCACCACGGCCAAGGGCCCGCTCAGCACGCCCAGGGACACGGGCCACCCGTACATCCCGGGACATGTGCTTGTCATTCCCATCAACCACGTGCAGCGGGTGGGGCAGGAGGGCGCTGCGGGGGAGTCGGCGCTCTACAACGAGATGCTCCGCTACCAGGTGCTGCTCATGCGGATGTTTGCGCTGGCGTCGTTCGACCGGCTCGGGGTGGTGTTTTTTGGCATCAGCCGCCGCGAGGGCGTGCACTTCCACGTGCAGTGCGTGCCGGTGCCGGTGCGCCATCTTGGGCGGTTTGCACGCGAGTTGGACCGCTGCGTGGAGCGGCAGAACGCACAGGCGGCACAGCACCGCTCGCAGGCGTTGGGCTACACAGCGTACCGCGCCGACGTGGCGGAGGAGGCGGCGGCGCGGCTCGCGGTGGTGAACAGCGGGCGCGACTACATGGAGATGACGGTGGCGGAGCTGGTGGCGAGCCAGGTGCACTACGTGTTTGAGCTCGTGCCGGGCAAGGTGGATCTCCAGTTCCCGCGCAAGGTGTTGGCGCAGGTGTTGCACCACCCGAAGCGGGTGCGGTGGCAGAGCTGTGCGCAGCCGCAGGCGGTGGAGGCGCTGGAGTGCGAGGCATTCAAGCGGGAGTACGCCGCGTTCGACATTGCGTGAGCGTGGATGGTAATACATGACGTGACTAGCGCGGCTCGCCGTACCACGCGGTGCGAAGGCGGAAGTAGACGGAGATGGCGACCCAGAGCGCCAACACGACAATCACAAGCGCGGCAATGTCGACGGCCGTCTGTGTCTCCGGGTTCTTGAGCGCCGTGTCGTCAAACGGGGCCAACACGGCGTCGAGCGGCGGGAACACCCGGATCACCTGCACCATGCCGTGGATGATGCCGGACTCGCCAAAGTGGACGCGCTTGTTCTTGCGCTGGGGCCTCGCGGTCTGGCGCGAGGCGTCCTTCTTGCGGTTGCCCGAGCGGTACGACATGGAGACGCGCTTCAGCTTGTCGCGGCCAATGCGAATGGACGACATGTTCTTGTAGGGGTCCTTGCGCAGCCGGTCCTCGCGCTCGGGTTCCGCGGGCGCGTACACGAGCCACGAAAGCACCCACTGCCAAAACGCGTTGAACTCGCGCGCCGGCGGCTGTGGCAGCACGGAGCGGCCGCGCGACAGCCCGAGCACCATCAGCGGCGACAAGTCGCGGGAGGCGGCGCTGCTGCCAAGCCCAAGAGCCAGGGAGCGCCCGCGCAGCTCGCGGACGCTGCTCTTGTCTGGCTTGCGCGTGTCGGTCACGGGAATGACCATCAGCTTGTCCTTCAGCATGAAGTTGTCGGGGTCGATGCTGTTCCAGTCCACCTCGGTGCCCTCGGGCAACTGGTGCACGGCAAGATAGTCGAGCACCGTGTCGACGAGCTCCTTGGGGAGGGCCCGGCGGCCCGGGTCGACGGGGCCCGGTGGGTACAACAACTCCTGTTCGCGGACGGTGCGGCCGCGGGGGACCTTGACGGGCCGGGGGCCCAGCTTGTCCTTGGGGTCGCGTTTGATGACAAAGAACGGGGCCTTCTTGGGGCCAAAGCGGTACTCGCGGGGCTTGGCGGGCTGCGGGGGCTCCTTCTCGCGCGCAACCTTCTGCTCGGCCTCGCGCTGCAACGCGGACTCGTACGCGCGCTGTTCCGCCTCCTCGCGGGCACGCAACCTGTCGGCCTTGCGCTGTGCCTTTTCCTCGCGCTTCCAGCCCTCGTCCCACACCTCGTCGCGCGGCGCGCGGTAGAACAAGCCCTTGAGGCCGGGGGGGCGCTGTTCCTTGCTGGGCTCGTAGAAGAAGCCGTCGAGCATGTCGTCCTCGGCGCCGTACTTGCGGTACCACGCCAGGCGCTCGGGGGTGTGGTCGAGAAACGCGTCTAGCGGGTGTGGCGGGGCGGCGGAGGCCACGTCTGCGGGCTGGTAGAGGTGCGCGGGGGTGATTTCCTCGTGGATGGAGTGCAGCCGCGGCAGGAGGCGGCCCAGCTGGTACGGCTCGGGCGCGGGCCCCGGCAGGAGAAAGTCGGGCGTGGCCAAGTGGGGCGGCTCGTGGGGCCGGAGATGGGCGAGGTTTGGCTCGACAAGGCGCGGGCGAGGCAGGGCCACGGGCAGGACCGCAGGCAGCATGCGCGGCGGGGTGCGGGACACGGGGCGTGGCGAGGCCGGCGGCGCGAGGCGCGTGCTGCCGTCCATCTGCTGGGCGCGTGCGCGCAAGTCGCTCAAGGTGCCGATCTTGACGGGGCGCAAGGGGTCGGACGCGGGCGGGTTGCCGGAGTGGGTGCGCCGCATGTCGGCGGCAAACGGAGACGCGAGGGGGCCGGCGTGCGGGTCGTCGAACAGGGAGCGGCGGGCCGACATGGAGCCGAGCGGATAAGGAGGGTTTGGCGGAGAGTTAGAGTTGCGGCGGTGGTGGATGCGCTCGCTTAATCGCGCGAGGCGGCTCTCCCGGGGGCTGGAGGGCTGGAGAAAGTCGAGGGCGGGGGAGAGAGGGACATCGCCGCGTTCCTGGAGGAGGCGGTTGTACTGCTCCTGGAGCGCGAGGTAGTCCTGGCGCTGGCGCTCGTACTCGCGCCAGCGGGCCTCCTCGGCGCGGCGGTGCTCGGCGGAGTTGTGGTCGTCCTGCTCGATCTCCAACGAGCGGCGGCGCTCGGGGTGCTGCTCGAGGTAGTCCTCGGTGAAGAAGGAGGGGAGCTGGCCGGTCATGGGTGGCGATGTGGGGGCGGCGGGCGGCGGCTGCAGCGGTTCCAAGGGCGGCAGAGGGCGGCGGTGGGCGGCACGGGGCGGCACGGGGCGGCGGTGGGCGGCACGGGGCGGCGGTGGGACAGCGGGCGCAAGAACGTGAACAGAACGGCGGCTCCGGTCGCTGCGCGATGATCCGGTGGCTGGCGCTACTGATTGTTCGGGCGCCGTTTCTGTGCGCGGTTTCCGTGCGCGGAGCGGGAGAACGTGCCTTCAAGGAACTCGTATTCGTATGTAGACGGCGCGGGCCGGGGTCGTGTCTAGTGCTTGTGCACGGTCGCCAGGGCAGCGTCGACGTCGCCGGTGCTGTGCAGCACCACCAGGGGCTGCCAGTTGGCGGTCGCGCTCTGGACCAACGTGTGGGCGCACTGCAGCTTGTCGGTGGGCTGGTGCTGCACCAGCTTGGCGTGCTGGTTGCGGAAGACCGCCAGCGGGTTGTCCAAGTACTCGCTGGGGGGGCCGAACAGGGAGTGGGCCAGCGAGAACTGGCGCGCGACGGCGGGGCGCGACGTCTGGGTGAAGCACTTGGTGGCGGTGCGGACCGCAGAGAGCTTGAGAGTGATGGCCATGGGAGCGGTGCGAGCGATGCCCCCCAGCGCCGGGGCACGCGCCGCCTTTATAGCCGGATTGCGGGCCAAAACATGGTGTCACCTGCGCCCGGAATCCGGGGTGCGCAGCCAATCATGCACGATTCCGTTTCCCCGTGGGGAAAACCGGGGCCGCTGGCGGGCCGGCCCGCGCGCTTTGCGCATGAGTCAGCGGCCTCGGGCGTGACCGGGTGCGCATGTGCCATCCGCAGCTCCGGCAGGCTTATGTCAGCCGCGCCGCGGTCACGGGCACGCTTGCTCGGACGGGCCGGAGCGGGCGGTGGTGGCGGGGAGCGCGGGCGCGGCGCTTGGCTATGGACTCCACGGCGCGGCGCCGTGTCTACGCGTTGAACGCCGCCACCGCAAACGCCGCCACGAAGCTCGCCTTGAAGCTCGTGTTCTCTGCGAGCTCGTCCACGTTCACGTGCCGCCGTCCCACGTTCACCACCCACCCCAACAGCGGCTGCCGCACGAGGCCCTGCCGCGCGAGGTACTGCCACGAGAAGAACGCCACCAACAGCACCACCACGAGCACCTGCAGGAGCTTGCCCACCACCACGCCCAACACCATCCCCGTGATGCTCCCCATCGACAACTCGCGGTAGTCCACCAACCCGCGGAACCGCGTCCGCCGCGGCTGCGCGGCCTGCTGCGCTGCCGCCACCTCCTTCTGCACCGCCAGACCCACGTCCCCCGCCATGCGCTCTGCCGGGCTCTCGTTCGCCACCGGCCGTGCCGCTCCGAACACGGTCACGGCGCCCACGAGCCCCGCGCCGACAACCCCGGCGCGCGCAAGGGCGGGCCGGCCCGCCGCCGGCCACCGCGGCCGCACCGCCGCCCGCACCGCCGCCCCCAGAACACGAGCACGCACCACGCGAGAAGCAAACATCGTGGAGTTTGCTTTACCCCGCATAAATCCCGTGGTGCGCTTTCATCAGTCATTAGCAGGTCTACAGGCGCGCGCGCTTGCTGGCCGCCGCCTCGGGCCCCGTGCCGCGCTTGCCGGCGCCGCGCTCCCGGCCGAACATTTTCGTCGCCAAGTTGTCCTCGTAGAAGGTGCGGAGGCCCGCGCGCGTCGCCTCCTCCGCAAAGTACGGCGGCACCAGCGCGCCCCCCACCTGGGGGAGCAGCACCGAGAGCGGGAGCAGCCCCGCGCCGAGCCACGGCGCCGTTGTGCGGAGGTGGTCAAACGCCCCGCTGATCGTGAGGTTGAAGCGGTCCACAAGCACACACGTCACCAACGCCGCCGCGAGCTCGTCCGGCACCGCGCCGCTCTGGTCCACCACCAACACCAGCCGGCCCAGCCGACACATGCGCGCCACCAACTGCACCATCTGCAGCACCACCGGCGCCACGCCCGTACCCGCCACGACGGGGCTCGCGAGCCCCGTGCCCATCGCCTCGTGCACCGCCAGCTGGCGGCCCACAAAGTCCAACACCTCCACCAGCTCCTGCGGCAGCAAGCGGTCCGGCGAGAACGCCACGTCGACGCACACGCACGCCACCGGCGGCACGCACTCTCGGTCGAGGCCCATCTGCGCGAGCTGCGCCGCGCCGCGCGCCGCGCTCCCGCACACCACTACCATCCCCACGCCCTGGCTCGCGACAAACTGCCGCGGCGCGAGCGCCAGCAACCCGTCGCGTGCCGGCCCGAACAGCCCGTAGAATAGTTGCGGGCTCACGAGCTGCGGCGCGCTTGAGCTCGCGCCCCCCGCAAAGCAGTTGAGCGTGCCGAGTTCCGGCACCCCAATCGTGTCGACATACATCCAGGAAGAAACAGCGGGTGGAGAGCCGGAGTCTGGTGCGCAGACGCACCCCCGATGATGCAAGCAGAGCTTTTCTTTTGCCGCTGCCGGCCCCGCACCGGCACCGCGCCGCTTCCGGCGGGCCGCCGTGTGGGTGTGCGGCGCTGGGCCGTGCACCGCAGCGGTGCCGTGGCAGACGGCCGTGCCGCCGCGCTCCACTGTGCCCGCTAGTGTGTCGCCAGACGCCGCAGCTGCCGTTCCGTGCATTTCCCTCACTCTGCCGCACGGAACCGCGGCGCTGTCGCAAGCCGCAACCGGCACGCCGGCCGCGGTTCGCGCCGCACGCCTGCACGGCTCACGGTGCTGCAAGCCCGACGTGCCGGCGGTGCCGGCGCGCGCGGCAGTATCTGCAGCAATCTCCGTGCCTACGTCTCGGCGGGCTCCGGCGTGCCCAGCGCCGGCTTGCGTGCGCGCTTCCACCGCGAGCGCTTCACCACGCCGCCCGTCTTGTCCGCCTCCGCAAGCGCCTCGCGGAGCTCCTCCGCCAACTGCCGGTCCCGCTTCCCGTCGAGCTGGTTCCACAAGTAGTGCTCCGTCAACCGCGTGCCCCGCGCCATCGTGTGCTCCATCTGCGCCACCACCTTCTCCGCCGCCCGGAACGAGTTCGCGAGCACCGGGAGGTAGCGCCGCGGCACCTTCAGGAAGCGGATCGTCATCGGGAGGTACTCCGGCACCGGCTCCTCCGGGCAGGGGTCCGCCTCCGTGTCCAGCTCGTCGTCCAGCCCGGCCGCCTTGGCGCGCGTGCTCCGGCGCCCGAACCGCGCCGCCTTCTTGCGCGGCCGCCGCACCGGCGTGTCCAAGGCGGCCGGCACCACCACGTCCTCCTGCTTCACCTCGCCCTCGGCCTCTGCCTTTTCGGCCTCCGCCTTCTCGCGCTGCCGCTGCTCCTCCCGCGTCTCCCACGCCGCCTTGTCGCGCTCGTACCGGTCCATCTCCTCGTAGTTGTGAATGTACATGAACGACACCAACATCTCGCCGTCGTCCGGCTGGTTCGGCGGTGCCAGCGGGCCCTCCAACTGCTTCTTGTGCTCCAGCGTGATCTCGCACACTGCGTCCTTGGGGATCCAGTACCGCATGTTGGGCACCTCGGCAAACTCAAACACCACGTTTGCGTCGTAGAGGTACTTTTCCTGGAACGCCGTCAACCGCTGGTCGCGCGGCGGCTTCACGGGACGTGCCCCGCGCGGCGGCGGGAGCGGAAGGCCGTCTGGACCCAATGGCCGCGGCTTGGGCGGCCGGCCCACGCGGCGGGGCTCCGAGGCCCCGTACCCCTGGGGGTAGCCCACCAAGTGCGGCGGGATGGGGCGCACCGGCGGCCGGTAGTTGGCCAACCCACCGTCGCCCATCTCCTTGGCGCGCTGGATGTAGCCCTGGAACTCGATGATCTGTTCGTTCAGGGCCTCGCCCGAGGCGACAATCTTCATGAGCGTGTTGAGCGACTGGTCCACCCTGGCAATCAAGTTGAGGTTGTTGATCATCATGGTGTTCTCGGGGGTCTGGGGGAGCTCGTTTTTGGCGGGGGCTGCCGCGGGGGCTGCCGCGGGGGCTGCCGCGGGGGCTGCCGCGGGCGCGGCTGCCGACAGCTCCACGGACGCAGATGTCTCCGCGGGTGCCTCAGCAGGCGTCTCCGCGGGTGATTCCGCAGGCGTCTCCACAGGTGCGGGGTCTGATGCGGCTTCAGGCGCCTCTGCGGGCTTGGTGGGCGCTGGCTCCTCCGGCGTGGGGTCTGCGGCGGGGGGTGATGCCGCAGCAGGCGAGGACGCCGCAGCAGGCGAAGACACTACCGCAGGCGAGCCCCGGGCCGGTTCCGCCAGCCTTGAGGACTCGTCCGAAACAGTGTCTTCTGCTTTGGGAGGCGGTTCTCGCGGGGCAGCTCTCGGGACCTCTCCCTGAGCCTCTCCCCGGGCCTCTCCCAGCCCCCCCTGCTTGTCTCCCGACTCGGCCATCTCCCGCTCAACCCGCTCCCTCTCCGCCTTCTCCCACGCCTCCCGCTGCGCCCGCTCCTGCGCCTGCCGCTGCTCCACCAACTTCTTGGGCGGGCGGCCCCGGGGCCGCTTGATGGGCATGCCGTTCTCGTCCACCGGCACCGGCGACGCCCGCACCGGATCGTACCCCTGCCCCATGCGCTGGATGCGCTCGCGCTGCAACTGTGCCTTCATCTCCTGCTTCTCCAACCGCAACCGCTGCTTCTGCTCGTTCAACAACTTCTTGTTGCTGCGGTCGTCCTTGACGATAAAGATGCGGATCTCAAAGCGGTGCGGACCCAACTCCACCACGCAGTCGCACAACTTGTTCATGGCGTCGCGCGCATTCACGTCCTCCACCTCTGGCTTCCGGTCGTCCATCGGCTGCCCGCGCGTCTTGCCCCAGTAGTACCGGAACATCGGCGCACACATGTACGTCTGCCGCGACCGCGCAAGCGACGTGTACAACACCGCCAGGTCCTTCACCAGCAACGCGTACTTGAGCACCGAGTATGTCGGCGCGTGCGCCAGCACCGGCAACCCCCCCTCCACCTCGAACGGCCGCGGGATCTTCTCCAACTGCGCGGCGCGCTCCTGCGCCATCAACCGCCGCGCCGCCAACGTGTTGCGCCGCTTGATGCGCAGCGTGCCCGCCATGTCAAGAAGATGGGGTTTTTGCGGCGCATCGCGTCTCATCGCACCGCATCCACAACCGCGTCTCGATGGCAAAACACGAGCGCCACCGCGCCGCCCTGGACTCGGGCGAGCTGGACGCGGAGGGGCCGGCGGCCAAGCGGGTGCGGCCGAGCCGGGCGACGCCGCGCAGCCAGGCGGGGGCGAGCCAGGCGGGGGCGAGCCAGACAGGAGCGAGCCCCCCGCCCGATCTCTTCCCACCGCCCACCGCCGCCGCCGGCGAGACCTTCCTCCCCGGATCCATCACCCGTGTCAAGGTGCGCAACTTCACAACCTACCTGATTGCCGAGTTCCACTTGGGCCCCGCGCTCAACATGATCATCGGACCGAACGGCACCGGCAAGAGTACCCTTGTGGCG
This sequence comes from [Candida] pseudocylindracea, assembly GCA_030558265.1. Classification (NCBI taxonomy): domain Eukaryota; kingdom Fungi; phylum Ascomycota; class Pichiomycetes; order Serinales; family Debaryomycetaceae; genus Limtongozyma; species [Candida] pseudocylindracea. The sequence goes on from JAJMSD010000005.1 coordinate 91,565, forward strand.
GCCATCTGCATGGGACTCGGCGGACGCCCCGAGCTCATCTCGCGGCTGAACATCAAGCTGATGATCAAGAGCGGCGAGCTGGAGGCGACGGTCGAGGTCGAGGTGAAGCGGCACGACGGCGAGCCCAACGCCGTGGTGTGCCGCACGTTGAGCGCCCGCGGCCTGAAGTACACCCTCGACGGCGAAGACGTGCTGGAGCGCACCGTCAAGCGGTTGTGCGGCAGCCTCAACATCCAGTTGGACAACTTGTGCCAGTTCTTGCCGCAAGAGCGCGTGGCGCAGTTTGCCGCCATGCACCCGGAGCAGTTGCTCCGCGAGGTGGAGCGGAGCGTCGGCGGCGGCGAGTTGTTGGTGCAGCACGAGCTGTTGATCGACTTGTACCGCGAAAAGACCACCCAGGACGAGCTCGTGGCCAAGAGCGAGGAGACGCATGCGGAGCTCCAGCAGCAGCGCGCCACGCTTGAGGAGGCGGCCGAGAGCTACGAGCGGTTCCAGCTGCTCAAGGCGGACCACGACGTGCACGTCAAGGTGTTGCCGTACGCACGGTACCAGGACAAGATGGAGCACTTGAAGGAGTTGAAGCAGAAGCGCGAGGAGGCCAAGCGAGCATTGGCCGAGTTCAAGGAGAACAAGCGGCCGTTCGAGGACGAGCGCGAGAGGCAGCGGCGCGAGGAAGCACGGCAGGAGCTGCGGCTCGAACAGGCACAGGAACAGCTCGACAAACACAAGCTCCGGTTGGACCAGCACACGAAGCGGGCGGAGGAGGTGGCGGGCGAGGTGGCGAAGGAGCGCGAGGCGCGCGTGCACTTGGAACAGCGGTTTGAGCTGCGACGCCGCAAGCTCGAGGAGTTGAAGCTGAAGCGGGAGGCGAGCGCACAGGCGCTTGCCAAGTACCAGCAGCAGGTGGACGCGTGGGAGGGAATCGAGGAGACCAAGGCGGAGGCAGAGCGGTTGGCACAGGTGGTGGAGCCGGCACAGCTGGAGTACGACGACTTGCGGCAGCAGCTGCGGATCCGCCAGGCCCGGATCCAGGGCTGCTCGGACCAGTTGGCCAAGATCGAGCGGCAGCTCACGCTGAGCGACAAGATCGGCGTGTTGGACCACCAGCGGGACAACGTGGCGCACCAGCGCGCCAAGACGGCGCACATGCGGTTGCGGCAGAGCCCGCAGTTTGCCGGCAAGTACGAGGAGTGTCCGTTGGTGACGGTGGACGTGGTGCCGCAGCGGTACGCGCGGTACGTGGAGGCGATTGTGGACAACAACACGGCGATTGCGCTCACGGTGACCAGCGACGAGGACTTGGAGGAGTTGAGCTCGCGGTTGTTCACGGAGTTGCGGGTGAACGTGCCGGTGCGGCTGGTGGGGCGGCAGGCGGCGGAGACGCCCATGTCGCGGGACGAGGTGCGGGCGCTTGGGTTTGACGGGTTTCTCGTGGACTTTGTGCAGGGTCCGGAGGCGGTGGTGCGCATGTTGTGCGAGCACCTGGACCTCCACCGGATTCCGGTGGCGGCGGCGGCGTTGCTGGACGAGCAGTTGGCGGCGTTGCTGGAGCCGGACCCGAGCACGGGCCAGCTCCGGTTCATGAAGTTTGTGCTGGGGGACCAGCTCATCACGTTCAGCCGGTCGCGGTACGGCAGCCGGGAGGTGTTCTACAAGGCGACGTTCATCCGGGACGCGCGGGTGTTTGGCGTGACGGGGATGCTGCCGGCGCGGCGGACGGAGTTGGAGCAGCGGCGGGAGACGGAGCGGACGCGGCGGGCGGAGTTAGAGGAGGAGCGCGGGGCGTTGGAGGTGCGGGCGCAGGAGGCGGAGGCGCGGGCGCAGGAGGCCAAGGAGGCGTACCGCAAGGTGCGCGAGGAGGTGAAGGTGTACGCGGGGTTGCAGAACCAGGTGCAAAAGTACACGCTCCACGTGGAGAACGAGGCCAAGATGGCGGACAAGTTGGAGGAGCAGTGTGCGCACCAGGACCCGGAGCAGTTGGCGCGGTACGACCAGCGGGTGGCGGAGTTGCTTCGGGACGCGTTGGTGCACACGGCGCACGCGGGGACGGCGGCGGTGAGGGTGAGCGACGCCGAGTTGGAGGTGACGCGGCGGCGGTTCGGCGTGTTGGACGCGCACAACCGCGTGGTGCTGCTCCAGGGCTTGCTCGACACGATTGACGGGCAGAAGGCGCTGCTCGAGGAGGCGTACAGCCGGGCGCGGCAGGCGTACTCGGACGCCAAGGCGGAGGACTTGTCTGCGTTGCGGGCGCAGCGGGACCGGCTCACGCGGGAGGAGCGGGAGTTGGTGCTGGCGTTGGTGACGCGGTACTTGGAGGCGCGGGAGCTCTCGGAGGCGGAGGTGTTGCGCAAGATTGCCCGCATCAAGCTGGAGATGGAGATGTTCACGCACACGCTGGAGCTGGCGCTCACGCGGTTGCAGCGGAACGTGGAGGAGATGGACCGGTTGGAGATGGAGTTGCCGCGGCTCCGGGAGCAGGCGCAGCGGTTGGCGGGGGAGATGGAGGCGGTGGTGCGGGTGTGGGAGCCGGCGGTGGACGCGCTTGTGGCGCAGGTGCTGGCGACGTTTGCCGGGAGCTTCACGCGGGTGGCGACGGCGGGCGAGGTGCGGGTGTTCAAGGCGCCCAACTACAAGGACTGGCGGTTGGAGATCATGGTCAAGTTCCGAGAGAACCTGGAGTTTGCGCCGTTGGATCTGCACGTGCAGTCGGGCGGGGAACGGGCGGTGAGCACGGTCTTTTTCATGATGGCGCTCCAGGGATTGACGCTGTTCCCGTTCCGCGTGGTGGACGAGATCAACCAGGGCATGGACGCGCGCAACGAGAAGATTGTGCACCGCTACTTGGTGGAGCACGCGTGCTCGGGCAGCGCGCTGCTGCAGTACTTTTTGGTGACGCCCAAGTTGCTCCAGGGCTTGTACTACGACCGGAGCATGCGGCTCCACTGCTTGGTGATGGGGGCGTTCCACGAGGCGGTGGGGGACAACCCGCGGGACCTCCTGTTCGGCGACGTGGGCAAGTACGTGGCGGCAGGCGGGTGAGCGCAGCCTCGACAAGACGTGTTTTCACTAGACAGAACCAACACCCAGCGCGGTCCGCTCAGATGGCCTTGGCCAAGCCCACGGCGTTCTTCTCCAAGTCGTACACGGAGTAGTACTTTCTCAAGAAGGCGTCGCCGATGATGGCAAGGGGCCCGATGGGAGCAGGCATGTCCATGCCGAAGAAGGCGCTGATGCACAGCCCGCCGGCCTCCAAGGTGTAGTCGTAGGGCCCAATGGTGAAGTTGTAGCCGTCGAAGTTGAGCGTCAAGTCGGGCAACAGGTCGCGCGTGTCGCACTCCACCGTGTACTGGCCGTTCCAGCTCTTGGTGGCGCCGATCTCGGCGTTCAAGATGTCGGCCAAGTTGGAGGGCAACGCAATGAGCGAGGTGCCGGTGTCAATCGCGGCACCCGTGTTGGACAACTCGGCGTACTCGCTGCCGAGGCCAATGCCGTTGAACTTGACCTCCCAGTAGGCCTTGCGGCGCACGGGCAACCAGGTGATCTTGCCGGTGTAGTACGCAGGGTCGACGCCGCCGAACGTGGCCACGCCGTTCTGCAAGCCCTCCTTGGGCAGGTTGGTGTCGCCGAGGAAGAAGGCAAACTGCTTCTTGTCGAGCAAGCCGGCCTCGATGGCGGAGTACACCGGCGGCACGATGTGGTTCACGCTGATGGTGTCGTACGCGAGGCCCAAGATGCCGTCGAACTTGCCAAAGGCAAACGCCAAGCCGGGCTCCAGCGTCGCCTCGGCAAAGTCCTGCTTGGGGATCACCAAGTCGCCGAGGGTGAGCGTATCCTGCAGCACGTAGCCCTTCATCAGACCCAGCCCGTACTGGATCTCGAAGTCGCTGCCGTTCGCTCTGTACGTCAGCAGCAGCTCGTGGTCGTACTTGGAGTGGAGGTAGCACGCCAACAGCAGGCAGTCGGCACTGGGAATCCACAAGTTGCTCAGCCCGGTGTCCAAGATGACCTTGAACGGCTGCGGCGGCGTGCCAATGGTGATCTCGGTAAAGTACTGCGCATTGAGGTAGTTGGTCAAGTCCGTGTCGTGGCCGCCCTCGGCGCCCACCATCGGCACTTGCGCCTGGAACACCTCGGACCCCTCCTGGGCGTGGAGACGGGTGTAGCGCGCCGCCATGGCGCGGGTGTACTGCTCCCAGCCGCCCGCCTCCGCCACCGTGGCGTCGAAGGGGTGCTTGGAGATCTTGGCCGAGTGCACGCCGGCCGTCGCGGGAGCCACGAGCGCGAGCGCCACCGTGGCGAGAGCAGTAATCAGAAGTTGCATTGGGAAGAGGGGGGGTGCTGGGTGGCGACCGCCCCAAGGAGGCATCCCAGCCACAGATGAGGTCTGCGTGCCGGAGGCAGGGTAACGCGCGGGCTGCATAATCGTTGCGCTTGCTGTCCGCATCCGGCAGGCGGCGCCGCGCATCGGGCAGCAAGCGGGCAATGCCGGATCCGGCAGGTGCAGCTCGGCGCTTTTCACATGCGGTGGCCGAGGCTTGTGCGCGGGCTCGCGCGGCGGTCGCTCCGGCCGCGGACGGCGGCGGGCGCGGACGACGTGCTTGTGCTGCGGACGCTCCCTGCGGGCGCCACGCGCACGCGGTTTGCGCCGTCGCCGACGGGGCTGCTCCACCTCGGGCTGTTGCGCACGGCGCTCTTCAACTACCTTCTCGCGCGGCACACCGGCGGGCAGTACCTCCTCCGCATCGAGGACACGGACCAGAAGCGGTTGGTGCCCGGGGCGGAGGCGGCGCTCGTGCGGCTGCTCAACTGGCTCGGTCTTGTGCCTGACGAGGGCCCCGAGACGGACGCCGCCGCGCCCGGCTACTGCGGGCCGTACAAGCAGCTGCAGCGCACGGCCGTGTACCAGCAGTACGCCCAGCGGCTCTTGGACGAGGGCATGGCGTACCGTTGCTTCTGCCCGCAGGAGCGGCTTGACGGGCTCCGGCAGAGCGCGGCGTTGTTGAAGCCGCCGACGACGGCGACGTACGACCGCCACTGCGGCCACATGACGCAGGCCAGCAACGCCGAGCAGGCGGCGCAGGGCGCGCTGTACACGGTCCGCTTCCGCGCGCCGGAGCAGTACCCGCCGGTCAAGGATGCGTTGCGCGGGTGGGTCAACTTGCAGCCGCAGGTGAACCCGTTCGACCGGCGGTACGACGACGTGGTGTTGCTCAAGAGCGACGGCACGCCGACGTACCACTTGGCGCACGTGGTGGACGACCACTTGATGAAGGTGCTGCACGTGATCCGGGGCGAGGAGTGGTTGCCGCTGACGCCCAAGCACATTGCGTTGTTCGAGGCGCTCGGGTGGGTGCCGCCGGTGTACTGCCACGTGCCGCTCCTCACGCTGGCGAGCGCCAAGAAGCTTCTGAAGCGACAGGGCGACATGGGCGTGGAGGAGTTGCGTGCGCGCGGGGTGTTGCCGGAGGCGTTGCTCAACTTTGTGGCGCTCCTCGGGTGGCACCCGAACGCCGGCGGCCTGGAGTTGTATCTGTTGGCGGAGATGGTGGAGCGCTTTCTGCTCGAGGGGTTGGTGAGCGGCAACGCCAAGGTGGACATGCAGAAGTTGGACTTTTTCAACCGGCACTACATGAAGCAGCGGCTCCAGACGGCGGAGGGCGTGGCGTACCTTGCGGACGAGCACTACGAGCGGTTCTGTGCGGCGTACCCGCGGTTGACGCGCGCGCGCTTCGAGGAGGTGGTGGCGGTGGCGGGCGCGAGCGTGACGTATGTGCCCGACTTGCTTGCGCGGAGCTACCTCTGGGCGGACGTGGCGCGCCACGGGGACGTGGTGGAGCGGGGTGAGGAGGCGCGGGCGTTTGTGGCGCAGCACGGGGCCGCGCGGGTGCGTGCCGTGGTGGAGGACTTGGAGGAGCGCTTTGCGGCGCTGCTGAGCGAGGAGATGGCGCAGGGGTTGCTGGCGGTGTCGAAGGCGGCGGTGGCGGCGGGACAGCCCAAGGGGCTCGTGTTTGGGGTTTTCCGCTACGCGGTGCTGGGGCTGGCGCCGGGGGTGCGGATTCCCGAGTTGGCGCTGTTGTTCACGGGCGGCGAGATCCGCGCGCGGCTCCGGCAGGCGGCGGTGGGCTTGTGACTTGTATATAGCTTCGTGAAACGTGATCTATGGAGGGTGTGGCTACGCGGCGGAGGGCTTGATGCGCAAGCGGTCGACGACGGGGTTGAACTTGGGGTGGACAAACTCGCACTCGGGGCCCTTGGGGCAGAAGCCGGTGAGGTACAACTTGCACACCTGGCGCTTGACGTGGCGCTTGCCGCACTCGGGACCGTAGCGGCAGAAGCCGGAGTTGTAGTCCTGGCACTCGGGCACCTTCAGCTGCGCCGACACGTGGCGGTAGAGGCAGTCGTTGCCCTGGGTGCAGAAGCCGTTCTTGGTGAAGAACAAGCACTCGGGCATCTTGCGGAGGTTGTACTCGTGGAGGAACTCGCACGCCTCGTTCTTCTTGCACAAGCCGCGGAGCCAGTGCTTGCACACGACCTTGTTGTTGAACAGCGCCAGGACGTGCTTGTTGGGGCAAAAGAGGCCGTTGGGACACGAGTTGGGGTCGAACCCGTTGTAGAACTGGCACACCTGGCGGTTCACATTGGTGGTGAGGTCGTACTCGTTCTTGAGGAAGGAGGCGAAGCGGAACGGGCGGTTTGCCGTCGGAGGATGGATGATGTTGGACATGGAAGACGAGCGAAGGGCGGCGGCGCTGTGTTAGTAATGGGCAGAGACACCCGTGCACATGGCGCAACACCCGTGCACATGGCACAACACCCGTGCACCCGGCGGTGTCCGGCACGCAGGCCGGCGCTTTTCACGCGTCGCACCTCCACGCGCCACCCTATGGACGGACAGGAGCGCCAGTTTGCGGTGCCGCTGCCGCGGGTGCGGCCGCTGCAGGGACTGCCGCTCAAGTCGCCGCTCCCGGCCGCCGCCATGCCGCCGCCGCAGCCACAGCTCCTCGCGCTGCCGGACATTATCGAGCCGACGCAGGCGACGCAGGCGACGCAGGCAACACAGCCCACGCAGCAGCAGACACAGCCGCCGCTGCTGGCAGACCCCAGCGTGGTGTGCCGGCTCATCTGTGCCACCGGCCAGATGGGCTATGTCGATCTCCGGCTCCGGCCCGGCTCGAAGGAGCGCATCCACGAGTGGGTGTTTGGCCGCAACGACAAGTGCGACTACCCCTTGCCGCGCGAGCTGCTGCGGCTACTGAACAAGCACTTCAAGGTGTGGTACTCGCTCGAGGACCGCAACTTGATGGTGCAGGACCTCCTGACGAACGGGACGTACGTGAACAACCAGCGCTTGGTCAAGGGCCTGAACTACATCCTCACGCAGGGCGACGAGCTCGCTGTGGGCATTGGCGTGGCCAAGGACGTTATCCGGTGGATCGTCATCTTTCCGAACGGGAAGGACGACGGGGAGCGCGATGGGCTTGCGGGAACACCGTTGCGGAGCGGCATCAAGCGCAGCCGCGGCGAGTTGCAGCTCGAGCCGACCGGTGTGCACCGCGACTTTATCATCAACAAGGAGATTGTCGGACAGGGCGCATTTGCGACCGTCAAGAAGGCAATCGAGCGCGCGACGGGCAAGACGTATGCCGTCAAGATCATCAGCAAGCGCAAGGTCAAGGCCGGCGGGGTGGCGGTGGACCGCGAGCTCGAGGTGATGCGCCAGCTCAACCACCCGGGCGTGGTGCGGCTCAAGGCGTTCTACGAGGACGTGGACAACTACTACCTCGTGATCGAGTACGTGCCGGGCGGCGACCTCATGGACTTTGTGGCGGCGCACGGGGCGGTCGGCGAGGAGGCGGCGCGCGAGATCACGCGTCAGGTGTTGGAGGCGATCGAGTATGTGCACCGCATGGGCATTTCGCACCGCGACCTCAAGCCCGACAACATCTTGATCGCGAAGGACGACCCGGTGGAGGTGAAGATCACCGACTTTGGGTTGGCCAAGGGCACGGACCAGACGCTGTTCATGAAGACGTTCTGTGGCACGTTGGCGTACGTGGCGCCGGAGATTGTGGCGAGCCGCGACCTGCGGCGCCACCAGCGTGCGCTGCAGGCGGAGGAACAGCACTACCTGCTGCTCGTGGACATGTGGCTGCTCGGGTGCTTGGTGTTTGTGATTCTCACGGCACACCTCCCGTTCAGCGGGAGCACCCAGGAGGAGTTGTTCAAACTGATCCGCAAGGGCGTGTACCACCTGCTGTTGTTGGTGGAGAATGGCGTGTCGACGGAGGGGCGCGGCTTTCTCGACTGCTTGTTGTGCGTGGACCCGCTGGAGCGCTACACCGCGAGCCGCGCCCTCCGGCACCCGTGGATCACGGAGCACGTGGAGCTGCAGCCGGTGGTGCTGTTGTCGCAGTCGCAGTCGCAGCACAAGCGTGAGTCGCAGCGGCACCCCAAAAAGCCGCCGGTGGAGGTGGCGGAGGACGAGCTGGACGACGCGTCGGTGGTCGTGCAGGGATCGGCGCACTTCAAGGTGCCCGGCGGGGCCGAGGCGGCGGTGGGCGGGGCGGTGGAGGTGCGCTCGTCGCTGCCGTCGGTGCTGCCCGGCTTGCAGGTACTGCCCGGCTCGCAGGTGCTGCCCGGCTCGCAGGCACCGCGGGGCACCTATCTCACGCTCGAGCCGCTCCCGCACCTGGTGTACACACAGCCGCTCCACCTCCTGCAGGGGGTGAACCCGTACCTCGTGGGGCGGCTCGACAACGTGTGCCACACCATCATCAACGACGACCGGATCCTGAAGATCCACTGTGCCATCACCAAGAAGCGGCACCCGGTGGAGCAAACAACCATCTACGAGCTGCCGGCGCAGGGCCTCGAGGACGTGTGGTTGGTGGACAACCTGACGAACCTGTGCTACATCAACAACCAGAAGATGGGCCGGGGCACCAAGGCCAAGTTGTTCAACGGGGACAAGGTGTTGTTCTTCATCGACGCGGCACAGCACCAGCAGCTCGGGTTCACGGTGCACATCACGGACACGACGGGCTTGTTTCCGGGCGAGGCCGACGAGGGCCCGCGGCCGTGCGCGCAGGACCTGGGCGACCGGCGCATCTTCCTCCGGGCGCAGCAGCTGGTGGTGGAGCTGGTGATGGAGCTGCGCGAGCGGCGCGCGTCGGTGCTGGAGCGGAGCGTGAAGCGCGCGCGCATCCAGCTGGACGTGCAGCGGCCCGACGACGCGTGGTTGTAGCGCGGGCGGGCCGGCGGCGCCGCTCCCGCAGCCGTAGACCGGCTCTGGCGACCGGCTCTGGCGCATCGCCGCCACGCATCTCGACGCACCATGACGCACACCCCGCATGGGCCTCCTGCACACACTCCCGTGCTAGCAGGCGGGGATTGGCTCAGACACAAGCCCCGCACTCCTTCCTCGCGGTGCACCCCCTGGCCGAGCCGGAAACCATGACGTCCGAGACCCTGGCACGCACACAGGCCGCGGCAAGGCGCCGGCTGCAGCGCGACCCGCACGCCGCGGGCGCGGCGGACGCGGCGGGCCCGGAGGAGCCGCGCGCGCCGCAGCTGCCCGGCAGCGTGCCCGACAGCGACCTGGACCTGGAGGAGCACGACGAGCTGGGCATTGTGTTCAGCGTCGGCAGCCACCGCGTCAAGGTGGCGCCCTTCAACACGCCGCTCCACCGCCGGCGCCAGACGCTTGCGGTTCTCTGGCACACCGTTCTGATCCCCATCTGCACCGCCCTCTTTCTCTACGTGGTGGCCTTCCCGGTGCTCTGGCCGGTCTTGGTGGTCTATCTTTGCTACTACATGCGCGACAACGACCCCGCCACCGGTGGCGTGGTGCGCCGGCGCCTGGAGTGGTTCCGCCGGCAGCCGATCTGGACCTGGTTCAACAACTACTTCCCCATCGTCATCCACAAGACGGTCGACTTGCAGCCCACCTTCACGGAGGAGGTGGTGGAGGGGCGGCGCGAGCCGTCGTGGTGGCGCCGTCTTGTGCGCGGCAGCGTGCAGCCCCCGCACCGCGCTCCAGTCAGGACGGGCCCGCGCTACATCTTTGGCTACCACCCGCACGGCGTCATCGGCATGGGCGTGTTTGGTGCCGTGGCCACGGAGGGCGCCGGCTGGCTGCGGATGTTCCCGGGCATTCCCACGCTGTTGCTCACCATCACCAACAACTTTGGCATCCCCATCTACCGCGAGTATCTCATGGCGTTGGGGGTGGGTGCCGTGAACCGCAAGAACGTGCTCCGCACGATCCGCGAGGCCGACAACCTGGTGTGCATTGTCGTCGGCGGCGCGCAGGAGCTGTTGCTTGCGCAGCCCAACTCCACCGAGTTGGTGCTAGAGAAGCGCAAGGGCTTTGTCAAGCTCGCGCTCGAGCTCGGCAACGTGTGCCTCGTGCCCGTGTACGGCTTTGGCGAGAACGAGGTGTACCTGGTGCTGCGGCCCGAGCAGGAGCTGGCGATCCGCAAGGTGCAGACGTGGTTCAAGAAGCGGTTCCAGTTCACGGTGCCCTTGTTCTACGCCCGCGGCGTCTTCAACTACCTGTTCGGTCTCATGCCGTACCGCCGCCGCATCGACGTGGTGTTTGGCAAGCCCATTGCGGTCCCGTTCCGCCCCCTGCCGAAGCGCGAGGAGGTCGAGCACTACCACCGCTTGTACGTCGAGGAGGTGAAGCGCTTGTTCGACGACAACAAGGCCAAGTACGGACACCCGGACTCGGAGTTGCGCATAGTCGAGTAGACACACATGCCCACACATCCATTGCTCAGTACTCGAGAAACATGTTCTCCTGCTCCAGGTCGCGCTTCAGTTCGTCCAGCAGCGGCACGTCCAAGTCCATCTTGTCCACGCGCGCCGGCAGAACAAGCCACTTGTTGGGCGCAAGCAGGTCGCGCAACCGGTTTGCCAGCTTCAACGCGCGGATGATCCGGTCCTTGTCCTTGAGCTGTTCCTGGAGGTTCATGATCTCCTCCTCCTGGTCGCGCATCACGTCCATCTGGTCCATCAGCGCGCGGTGCCGCGCCGGCACCAGCATCTCACGCACGCTGGCCCCGCGCATCCGCGTGGGGGTCTCCTCCACATAGCCCGCAGCCGCAGCGGCGGCCGCCACCGTGGCGTCGCTCGCGACCGACATGGCCCGGAGCTTCTCCTCCTCGGCCTGGAAGAGCTGCTTCTCCAAGTGGCGGATGTACAGCTTGCTCTCCTCCACGTGGCGTGCGTGGCGCGTGAACTGCTCCTCCAACCGCACCATGAGCTCGCTCACGCCCTCGCCGTGGTGCGGGTCCTCCTGCGCAAACCCCTGGAGCCGCGTCACCAAGTTGAGCACGTCGTTGCGCACAATGATCTGCTCCGCGCGCCCCGTCTCCTCGAGCCGCGAGAGGTGCTCCACCCGCTCCGTGAGCACCAAGTTCTCGGCGCGCACCCGCAGGAGCTCGTCCATCGACGCGCGGTTGTCGCTCAGCACGCGCGAGCGGGGAGCTGCTGGCGCGGGCCCGGCAGCGGCGGCCTTGAGCTGCTCGAGCTCCTGCTGCTGGCGCGCCACGACCGCCATCAATTGCTCGATCTGCGCCGCCAGCGGGTCCGCCATCTCGTTCTTGCGCGCGTGCAACACAACGTTCTTGGCGCGGGCGGCAAAGCGGAGCGTGTTCACCGTCTCGGCACGGGCGTGCACCGTCAGCTGGATGGTGCACAAGACGCACACAAGCGCGTCGCCGCTCAAGGCGGGCTGCAACAACCGTGTGAGCTTGGACTCGCGGTACGGGATGTGGCTGGCGCCGCCGGGCGGCGCGCCGTTCGCCAGCAGCAACTTGGAAATCACGTTCAGCAACGTGAGCAACAGCTTGTTGATGTATGCGCCCTCCTTGCGGCGCTCGCTCTGGGCGGTGGCGCGCTCCAGCCCTGCCAAGTCGCACAACGAGAGCGTCAGGTAGGTACTCACGCCGTGTTCCGTGTGCACGACACGGAGCATCACCACAGCGTGCAGGCGCGACAGGTGTGCGTTGAAGTCGGTGGCACTCGTCTTGCGCGCCGCGTCGCCGGTGTGGAGGTGCAGCATGAGCTCGTCCACCAGGGACACGAGCTCCTCGCGGAGGCCGAGCACCTTGACGCCCGTGAGCGGGTCGTCGCGGATGCGGAGATCGCTGGGGGTGGCGGCGCCCGTGCCGCCGCCCACCGAGAACGGTGCCGGGGTCGAGGGCGCCGCAGGCGCCAACAAGTCCACCAAGCGCTCGTTGTAGATCTCCAAGTAGCTCACCAGGACGGCGTGCAGGGACTCCAGGCCGCGGGCGCGGTCGACGTGGGCAAACACCTCTGCCACGGCCTGGGGAATGATGCCCGGGTCGGCGCGGGTGCCCTGCATCAGATGGGTCTTGCCGGAGGAGGTCATGCCGTAGGCAAACACGGTGCCGTTGTAACCCGCCATGACTTTGTGGATGATGGGCTGGACGGTCTGCTGGTACACGTCGCGGTTCAGCGTGAGGGGGTCAAACACCAGGTCGTAGAGCACGTCCCCGATGTCGGGGCCCAGCACCATGCGCGCGACAGGGTCGACCACGAACGGGTCGGGCAGGTCCTGCTGGTCGAGCAAGTGGCGCTGCTCCGCCAGCACAGGCTTGGGGCGCACCAGAACATGGATGGTGCCGGTGTAGGGCTGGACAGGCGTCTGGGGCCGGAACAGCGGCGGGCCGCGCGCCAGCTGGGCGCTGCCGGGGCGGTTCAGCTGGGCGCTGGAGGAGCGGTACAGCTGGGCGCTGCCGGGCCGATACAGCTGGGCGCTGCCGGGGCGGTATGGGGTGGCGGCGGGACGCTGGACGGTGCTGGTGGAGCGGCGGGGAGGCGGGGCGGGCAGCAGGCGGCCCAGTGCAGAGTTGTAGCGCAGGAGCGGCGTGGCGGGGGGGAGAACGGCAGAGGCACGTCTCAAGGGCGTTTGGAGCGACGGCTGCGTGGGCGTGCGGCTGCGGGTGGGCGTGCCGCTGCGGGCGGGTGTGTGCAGCGGAGGGGCGAACATGGACGGCGTGGGTGTTGTGCGGCTGCGATATATTGTTGTTTCTGCATGTGGCAATCGCGCATGAGATTGGCGCTACTCGAGGCGAGACCGGGCGGCGAGGCCGGGGCGGACGTAGCCGGGGGCGGACGTAGCCGGACGCAGCCGGGGGCGGTCCGTTTGGTTGATACGCTTGGTTGAATATATAGGAGCTCACGCAAAGAACGCGAGGCCGGTGCCGACAATGCCCACGGCCGCCAACACGGCGTAGCCGGTGCGGTAGACGCCGGGGTTGGTGACCTCCACGCCAAGGTCCCAGACCAAGTGGCGGATGCCGTTGGCAAAGTGGAACACGAAGGGGTAGGCAGCAGCCGCCTTGGCGGCAACCTGGACCGCGACGGGCAAGCCGGCAAAGGCCGCCACAAGGGCCAGAGTCAGGACGTCGTACTGGAGGAGCAGGGCCGCACCGTAGCCGGCGGTGAGCGCGTAGAAGCCAAAGCCCATGAAGACACCCGTGATGCGGTGGAAGCTCAGAAGAATGGCGGTGATCTGGGGCTCGTAGATGGTGAGGTGGGGCAGGACGGGCCGGTGCTTGCGCTGCTCGACAAGCAAGTCCTGCTCGTAGTCCTTGGTGACGTTCTTCACGGAGATGGAGCGCACAAGGGAGGCACGCGCGGGGCGCGCCACGGCTCTGAGACCCAAACCAGCACGGGAAAGCATGAAGAGGAGTGTGGGGAAAGTGCCCTGCTGCGCGGGAGTGCGGGAATCGGCCTAGCGCGGGGCCAATGGGAGGCCGCTAAAAGGTCAGGGTGTGGTCCCGGCACGACCGGGTCACGTGGCGGCTGCTGTCGTGGTGTTCGTGGGGTCTATGTGGGCGGGGCGTGGGCGGGGGCGTGGGCGGGGGACGGCGCTAGGGCTCCGGGGGGTCCTCCGGCGCGGTGCTCTGCGAGGCGTCGCCCATGGCCTCGTCCTCGAAGACGCGGTGCGCGCCCATGAACAACGCGCCGTGCATCAACCCGAGCTTCTTCTGGTACTGCCCCTGCAAGCACGTAATCGCCAACAAGTCGTTCATCTCGGCCAAGTTCGCGTCGAGCCGCTGCAACAGCTGTGCGAGCCGCGCCATCTGCCGTTCGCGCTGGGACGACATTGTTTTGGTAGATGCGATGTGATGCGCGGCGCGCGTCGATGCGAGCGCCCGGCGTGCCTCCCGGCGTGCCTCCCGGCGGCGGTGCCCTACCCCGTCTTGTCGCTCCAGGCGTAGTGCTGCGACACGAAAATCACGTTGTAGGCCAACCCCACGAGCAGGATTGCCACCTTGCCGCGGCTCTCCCCGAACACCGCCAACACCGCCGCCACGGTCGGCGCGGGGGTGCGCGCCGCGGCGAGCTGGTACGCCAGGATGGTCATCTGCACCCAGCAGAACGCGCTCCCGAGCATGTCGAGCCGCACGCCGTGGATCAGGAGCCCGTTCATCGTGCGCGTGCGCGTGTTGAGCACCACCTGCGGCACAAACTTGAACAACAGGCAGCACACCTTCACCATCAGCACCACCCAGATGAACGCGAGGTAGTTGTGGCGCCGCACGACGTGGTGCTGGTACGCCACGAGCACCGCCACGGTGCCGGCGGCGAGAAGCGCTGTCGCAGGGCGCGAGAGCCGCGGGACCCACGCCGCCGGGCGCCGCTCCGGGCGCCCGCCCAACTCGACTGCGTGCGTCGCGCGTGCAAGCGCAAGCACCTGGTAGAGGAGGAGCACGTTGAGCACCAAGCCGTGGAGATAGAACATAAAGTCAAACTTGTCCACGAGCGACACCAGCGGGCCTGCGGCGGCGGCGCCGGCCTGCAGCACAAGCTGCTCCCGGGTGCCGGCGTGGAACAACTGGAGGCAGATCACGTCGAGATACACGACGTAGCCAAAGATGTTGATGGCGAGGTAGTCGAGTGAGAGACCGCCCTGGGGCGCGTGGCCGCTGGCACGCGCCGCCTCCAACGTGCGCTGGTTCTGCCACAACGTGGGGTAGTACAGCGCGCTCCAGATGGCCACGTACAGCACGCCGCATACCGTCGAGAGAAACGCAAGCATGGCGGCACGGCGCACGTCACCGGCTGCGTGTGGTGGGCGCGTGCATTGTCCGCTTCCGTGCACCCTACCGACGCGGGCGCTCGGCCCGGGCTCTACTGCAACGGCTCGCTGCTGCTGCTCAAGCGGTTCAAGTGGAGGTACACGTCGGTGCCGTAGCCCTCCATGGAGATCATGTTCAACTGGCCGCCAAAGTAGCGCGCGTACAAGCGCAGGATGGGCAAGCCGTAGCCAAAGCCCGCCATCGGCGCGCGGAAGTTCTGCTGCTGGTCCTGCTCAAGCAGCGGAGTCTCGTCCACGGTGGTGTAGAGGTACTGCCACACGAGCGGCACCTCCAGCCGCGGGATGCCGCCGCCCTCGTCGCTGATCTTGATGGTGATGTCCTCGTAGCCCTCCAGCACAATCACCTTGATGGGCGGGAACTTGACGTCCTCCAAGCTGGTGATGCCCGGGTTTGCCGCCATCTGCTGCTTCAGCTGGAACTCCACCGTGGCGCGGAGCAGGTTCTTGACCGTCTCGAAAATCATGTGGATCAAGTGGCCCGGCACGTACATGAACAGGAGGTCCTCGGGACAGTGCAACTCCACCGGCACTGTGTTCAGGAACAAGCCGTAGTGCTCGTCGCAGATGTACAGCGCGTTGTCGATCCCGTCCTCGAGGACATGGCGGAGGTTCAAGTCAGTGCAGATAATGCCCACAAAGTCCTCCACGCTCGTGCCCTTGGCCATGGCCTCCAGCAACGCCACGTGCTGGCCAATCAACATCCGGATGCCGATCCGCAGCATGTAGAAGCGGTCGAGAAAGTTCTGGATCTTGGCCTGGAGAATCATGTCTGCCGTGCGGTTCTTCTTCTTGGGGTCCAACAGCAGCTTCCACTCCTGCACGCCCTGCGCCATCGTGGCCACCGTGGCGTCGTGCCGCTTCTTGATCTTGCGCAACGCCACGCTCACGTCCGAGATGTACTGGTACACCTCGTCCGGCCACTTCATCACGTTGAGCAGCTCCGGCGGCACCGGCGAGTAGTACTTGCGGCGGTAGTCTATCTGCGGGCCGTCAAAGTCGCTGCGGCCGCTGCCCATGATCAGGTGGTGGTGCACGTGCGGCCGGTGTGCCTGGTGCCGGGGGATGACGATTCCGTCGTCGGTGAGCACGTCCTCGTCGAGGCCCAACGTCTTGTTCTGGTGCCGCACCTCCTCCTGCAGCGGGGCCTCGTTCACGTGCGGGTGCCACAACCCGTCTTCCTCGCCCGGCGCGTACAACATCCGCGCCAACTCCTCCAGCACCTGCGGCTTCGGCAACGCCAGAAGCTCCTCAAACAGCTGGGCGTACCAGTCGCGCACCTGCATCACCGGCGCAAACTCGCGCAAGTTCAGCGGCGAGTTTTCCAAGTCCTTCACCTTGTGGGCGAGCCGGATCGGAAGCTCCTCGCAGATGAACTGCAGCGCGCGGAACAACAGGCCGGGGTTCGGGCGCGGGCCAAACTGCACCATCTGCCGGAGCAGCACCGGCGACTGCGGGAACTGCGCCCACTTGTATATCTCCTTCCGGAGCGGCTCGGTAAGCTTCCACTTGGACATGGGAGAAGCAAGCGATGACGCGCCCCGCATGTGACTCTTTGCGGGGCGCCGGCACCGGGGCGCTGGCACCCGTGCACCCACCGTGCACCCACCCGTGCACCCACCGTGCACCCGCAGAATGGGCGCATCGGCACAACCGCCCGCACCAGCCCACACCACCGCCTGCACCATGTCCACGGCGCTCGGCGGCGACGAAACCACCAAAAAGTACCGATTGACGCGGCCGCTGGCCGAGGTGTATCCGTACGACCCCACGGGCGGCGCGCCGCAGGTGTACCCCGACTTTGATGCGTGGCTGTACGCGCCCGAGCAGGACGAGATCGCGGTGGCGCTGCTCCACAAGGGCTACGTGACCCCCACGGCGGTGGCCAATGAGCTCCAGTCGGCGCGCACGTTCATCCAGCTGCGCTTGCAGGCACCGGCCGAGGGCGAGCGGCGCCCGGCCTCCGCGCCGATGCAGCGGCTCTCCCGCGCCATGCTCAAGGCGATCCAGCTGCACGAACAGAGCACGGTGGTGGCGGCAGGCACGCACCGCTTCCGCTTCCCGCCACGCGTGACTCTCACGGACCAGAAACGCGAGTTGTGGCTCACCAACTTGGCAAACCCGCGCTTCCCGCTCCGCCAGCTCTCGCGCACCATCCCGCACGGCCTCAAGAAGCAGCGCTTGGTGCAGCAGTGCGTCGACAAGCGCCTTCCCCTTCTGCGGGCCGTGTGGTTTCTCAAGTGCATCTGCGGCAACGAGGTCAAGAGCATGCTGCGCAAGGTGGTGAACCAGCAGGCGCGCGCCGCCGCGATGGCCCTGATGGAGCAGCAGTGGGTCAGCGAGTGGACCAGCACCTTGTTGGACCACCTCCGCCGCACCATGCACGACCTCCTGGTGTTGGGCAGCCGCGTCGGCAGCCAGCGCGAGCCCCTGGCCGTCAACACGCCCGGAAGCGTGTCGGTGCTGATCCGCACGCCCGGCGCCAGCACGTCGCACACCCCGTCGGCCGGCTTGGGGCTTCTGATGACCCTCGACCACCCCGAGCCTGCGGCAACCACGCCTGCCGCGTCCTCCGCGCCCGCTGTGCCTGCCGCTGCGTCGCCTCCCGCCGCTCTGGCGCCGCACGTGGCAAGCCTCCCGCCCCAGGTGAAGCGTCTCCGCGACCGCATCAAGCAGGACCTTGCGTATCTCATGCGGCTTGTGGGCGCGTTGCTGCTGGAGGGCATGGTGGATGAGTACATGTTCTTGATGGGCGTCTTGGACCTCGCGGGCCCACCGCCCGCCACGCAGGACCCACCGCGCGAACCTGCTGCGTCGCTTGCGCCGCCGTCGGCACGGCATACGCGCGAGTCGCAGAGCAGCGACCGCAGCAGCAGCAGCCGCATGAACGACGCGCCGCGGGTGGAGCACATGATGGTGGGCATCATGTTCATCGACTTTCTCTGGGACGTGTACACCAGGGACCGCGTGGAGACGGCCGTCGAGGCGCCGCGTGTTGCCGCGACGCCCATCGACTCCACGCCTCTGCAGTCGCTGATGCTCGCACCTCCTACGCTCTCGCCCTCGGTGGCCCCCGCGTACTCGCCGCTCGGCATGACGCTGTACTCGCCCGCAGACTGGTCGTCGCCGGCCGTGGGGGCTACTCCCGGCGGCCATGCCACGCCCGGCCCCACGGGTGCGCCACCGCCCGTGCACGCACCCCCCACGGGGTTTCTCCAGCGCCAGTTGGTGAGCACGCTTCTCCGGATGTACGTGCACCTCCAACAGTGCCAGCACGCATTGCAGCAGCACCACGACCGCCACCGCCAGCAGCTCGCGTCGCTGCCGTTTGTGGTGCAGTTGTTGCAGATGCTCCAGGACAAGATCAGCATCTTGTATCGCACCACCTCCGCAGACAACTTCATTGTGCCCGAGATCTGGCCGCAGTTTCTGCGGCTTTTGGTCCGCAACAACTGGTTGGTCCAGGGCGACGACAGGGCCGACGAGGAGGGGGACGCCGCCAACATGGAGGCGTGCCAGCGCTACTGGGAGACGCTTGCGTACCGCAACGAGTGTCTCTGTGGCGTGGCGGAGGCCGCGGGTGCGCTGGAGAACGAGGCTCCGTCGCAGGGTGCGGACAGCTTCCGGCGCCAGTTGGCGGTGGTGGCGCAGTTTGACCGGTGCGCGGAGGCAACGTGGGTGCCCGGCGGTGTCGACGCGCTTGTGGAGGCGTTGGTGGAGACGGAGGCGCCGGGCCGGACTTCGGGACTGCCACCGTCGAGCGGCTCGACGCCGCTGTCCCGCGAACACGGCCCGGGTGCGGCACTGCCTCTTGTGCTCCTTGTGAACTGGAGCTGTCTGCGATTCCGCACCGGTGCCGTGTTGCCAGCGGTGGCGGCGCGGTTGATTCAGCAGGGCGTGACAATGTTGCAGGCGCGCGGGGACGGTGCGGCGCGGGTGGCGTTTGAACGGCGCGTGCTTGCGGCGGTGTACGAGTTGCCGGAGCTGGCGCAGCGCGTGGTTGGCTTGTTCAGCGCTGGGGCCGACGGCAGCGAGCAGTTCCAGCTCGAGCAGTATGTGGACATGGCCCGGCTCCACCGACTTGTGTGCCGGTTGTTCCAGGCCAAGACGTTCACGATTGGCGGGTACGTGCGCAAGCTCATGTCGTCGGGCATTCTCTACAACGAGAGCGGGCCCCAAGAGTCGCACGGGTCACGGCTGTTCCACGTGGCGGTGCTCCGCAGCTTGCCGATTGCGGGGCAGACGGCGAACGGGAACCAGGTGAACATGATTCTCCGCAAGCTTGGAGAGGGCCCCTTGGCGCAGGAGACGAGCCCGCAGCTTTTGGCGGCGCAGCGCGAGTTGCAGCAGTTGGCGGACTATGTGTTGAGCGGACACCAGCACGAGGGC
Source organism: [Candida] pseudocylindracea (assembly GCA_030558265.1). NCBI lineage: Eukaryota > Fungi > Ascomycota > Pichiomycetes > Serinales > Debaryomycetaceae > Limtongozyma > [Candida] pseudocylindracea. The sequence goes on from JAJMSD010000005.1 coordinate 111,087, forward strand.
GAGCCGCAGCAGCCGCGCTGGGGCCTGGAGCTGGCGGTGTGGCGCGCGTGCGACGGCTTGCTGGTGCCACAGCAGCAGGCGTTGTGTGTGTGGTTGGTGCTGGAGTTGAAGGCGCAGCTTGCGGCGTCGACGGACGTGGTGCCGATCACCCCGGCCAAGATTGTTGCCGTGTACCGTTTCTACGTGGCGGTGCGCCTGGAGACGCTGTTCTTTGTGGAGTTTGTGGAGGCCTTGTTGTTGCGCAACGCGGACAAGGTGATGGTGTACTACTTGGACTCGCTCTACATGTTGTGCCAGCTTGTGCGCCGCCACCACCAGTTGTTTGTGTGGGAGGTGGATGTGTGTGCGGCTGGCGCGGGGGAGGCGGCGTCGCCGGACCTGGGGCGGCCGCGGCGGCGGGAGACAGAGCCGCTGCCGCCGGCGCCGCCGGTGTGTTTCTTTGTGCAGTTGTTGCTGCTGGTGGTGGGGCGCTACCAGGACTTGAAGGTGCTCAAGGACGACGACATGTTCCACGTGCTGTTTGTGGAGACGTGGCAGTTTGCGTTGCGGATGGTGGCCGAGTGCGGGGCGTTCTGGCGCGTGGACGAGGGCGGCGTGGCGGAGGTGCAGCAGACGCTCGAGGGGTTGATCGTGGAGGAGAACGCGCAGCGGCTCGACACGGTGAACTTGGCGCAGTTGGCGGCGCATGTGACGCCGGCGCTTGCCGCGCCCGACGGCACGGCGAACGTGTTGGTGTGCACGCAGCCGTTGCTCACGCAGGCAATGCAGCGGCTCGTGCAGTGCAGCGGCGAGGCGCCGGAGGGACTCACGTCGCCCGAGGTGTTTCGGTTGCTCCAGCTTCTCCACTACTACCTGCTGAGCGCACACGAGCCGTTCTTGGCGATGATGCGGGAGTTTTTGGTGCAGCTGTACCAGGGGCGGCAGCTGTGGGGCAGTCTGGCGGAGGCGCTGCGGGTGTTTGGGCGTCTTGTTGCGTACCGCGTGGTGGAGGTGGCGGAGTTGGTGCAGTTGGTGCTGGAGGCGGACGTGCCGGTGCGGCGGGTGCTTCTGGCCCGGGCGGTGGAGGAGGTGGGGCTGGCGGCGGCGACGGAAGCGCCGCACTACTGGGCGCCCCTCTTCGAGCTCATGTTTGGGGGCGATGCCTGGGGCCGCGAGATGCCGGTGGACGAGCAGCTCCGGCTGCAGTTGGCGGTGCAGTGCTTGGAGGAGCAGCAGCCGCAGCGGTATCTCGGGCTTCTTGCGCAGGCCTTGCAGGGCGACGCGGCGCCGCCCGCGGAGCCGGTGGTGTTCCGGCAGCCGCATGTGCCGGGGGTGCAGCGGCCGCCGCGGAGCGAGTCGCTGTTGCGGCGGAGTCTGAGCGCGGTGCTTCCGCCGATGGACCCCGAGCCGTTCGAGAGCATTCCGCTGATGCTCCCGCTGAGCGGGGTGCCGCTGCCGGTGTTTGAGGAGCGTGCGTACACGTTTGCGCTTCCGGAGCGGCTCCGGGTGGCGGTGCGGCGGAGCGTGGCGGCCTATGCGCCGGTGCACATGCCGTGGTTGCTCGAGACAGTGTTCCGGGACCGGCAGGCGGTGGTGCGGCACTACACAGGGCTCTTTGAGGTGCTTGCCGAGTTGAGCGGCGTCGGCGCGGAGGTGGTGGCGACGGCACTGGCGGCGGCACTGGCGGCCGAGCGGCTCGGGTGGCTTGGCAAGGTGGTGCCGCTCGTGAACTGCTTCAGCGTGGCGTTCTGCCAGTTGCTCGTGCGGGTGGTGTTGGAGGCGGAGGCGGAGCAGCTGCGGGCGCGCGAGGGGGTGCGGGACATGCTCTGGCACGTGGCAATCCAGGAGCAGCTGGTGGAGTTGGAGGCGGCGATCGGGGAGGCAAGCGAGCGGCTCGAGGAGGCGTGCAGCTACATTCTGCGGCCGCTCCAGGTGGCGCTTCTCCAGGAGAGCCAGGTGCTCTTTCTCAGCCAGCTGCAGCTGGTGTTGGCGTTGGTGGACCCGGAGAATCTTGCGGACGCGAGCCGGCCGCGGCGGATGGTGGCAGTGACGATGGGGGTGGTGAACAAGGTGGCGCCGTTGGTGGGGTCGGGACCGGTGGAGCTTCCGCCGGCGCTGCTCGAACAGTTTGCGAGCTTGGTGGCGGCGGTGTGCGCGGCGCTGCAGCACGCGGGCACGGGCACGGGTGTCCACGCGGACGCGCAGGCGGACTTTGACATGGTGCTCGGGCTCGTGTGCAAGCTCTTGTTGCTCAACCACCGGCAGGTGGTGCAGCTTGCGGTGTCGACGCCGCTGCCGGTGTTGCAGCAGCTTGTGGCGGTGGTGCTCCTGCCGGCGATGCTGGGCAGCCACAAGTTGCAGGTGCACATGTACGACGTGTTGCGGTTGATGGCGACGGCGGCGGCAGGGACGGCGGGCGGAGCGAGCGACAAGGGCGACCCCCAGGGAAAGCTCGCGCAGTTTGTGGAGCAGTTGGAGCACGTGCCGCGGCCGGCGACGGAGCACCCGTGCCGCGCGGCGTGGGCGGCGCGGGAACAGAGCCGGGGCGGCGCGGGCGCGGGCACGGGCACGGAGACGTCGCCGCCGCTGCGGTGGTGTGTGGAGACGGAGGGGCGGCGGACGCGGCTCCGCGTGCGGCCCATGGACATGCTCGAGGACTCGACGCCCGTGGGCAGCATCAACGACGCCGCGCTCAACATGTCCTTGTTCGGCGCGGCGGTGGAGCGGGTCAACCCGGGGTAGTCACGTGGGCAAATCGATGTGCGCGCACCGGCGGGGGAGATGGGCGTGAAAAACACTGCGGTGGGCAGCACGGCATGATTGGAGCGTTTAGACAGTCGGTTGTGGCGCTTGGCGGGTTGTTGTGGAAGCGGCCGTGGCGGATGCTGAAGCACCAGAAGCGGCGGTTGCGGGAGCGGATGCGGCAGGTGGACCTCAACATCGCGACGCTCCGCGAGGGTCTCGTGGCGCAGGGCTGTGTGCCGGTGCTGGAGGCGCGGGCGATCAACGCGGCGGCGGCGGCGGCGGAGGCGGCGGCGGCGGCGCTGGCGTTGAACCCGGTGAACCAGCGCAGTGCCCCGAAGGTTGGCTACGAGAAGATCATCCCGCGGATCGTGGAGGAGTTGGCGAACAACATGCCCAAGGAGCTGGAGATGGACCCGCGGGACAAGTACACCCACTACCTGAAGTACGCCAAGCACTACCGCAAGGGCGTGCACATGTTCCCGAAGTGGACCAAGCAGACGCTCCGCGTGAACCCGCGCGGGTTCTAGTGTACATAGACGAATGTGAGCGTGTGGAGTGGCGAGACGCCTCCGTGGCAAGACGGCCTGTTGCCGCCGCCGAGACTCCTGCCGCCGCCCCGCCGCTGCCGCCGCCGCCGCCTCTGCGTGCAGACGGGCCCTGTCGCGCCCGCCCGTCCGCCGCGCACGCGTCGAACCTCCTCCTGCACGTTTTTTCTGCACACCGTGTTCCTTGCTCCAGCCGGTCGCTATGCGGATCTGCTTCCTTGTGTCGGCGGCCCTCGCGGTGCTGGCCAGCATGGTGATCCCCGTGCGCGACTACGACCGGTTCCACTACGTGGCTCTCGAGATGGCGCCCGAGCAGATTGCGCGCGTGGGCGAGCTTCTCCCGCACTTGGAGTACCAGCACCCGGCGCGCGGGTTGGAGGAGCGCTACCACGTGTACGCGCTCGACAAGCGCCACCCGCACGGCAGCTTGCTTGGCAACTTGAACAGCAACGCGTACCGGTTGATGCGACGCGACGCGAACCCGTTGCACGACGCGTTGCAGGCGGCAGGCGTGCCCTCGGTGCACCTCCTCTTGCCGAAGGTGTTGGAGAAGCGCGCACCGGTGCCGGTGGAGCGTGCGGACGAGCCCCCGGTGGACTCGTCGCTCTTGGTGGTGCAGGAGGCGCAGAAGCGGCTCGGGATCAACGACCCGTTGTTTCCCAAGCAGTGGCACTTGATCAACGCAGCCTTCCCCGGCAACGACCTCAACGTGACGGGCGCGTGGTTCCAGAACATCACCGGCCGCGGGGTGGTGGCGGCGGTGGTGGACGACGGGCTCGACTTTGAGAGCAAGGACTTGGCGGGGCTGTTCTGCGCCAAGGGGCTGTGGGACTTTAACGACCACGTGCTGATGCCCAAGCCGCGGCTTGCCGACGACAACCACGGCACGCGGTGTGCCGGCGAGATTGCGGCGCAGTTGGGGAACGACTACTGCGGCGTGGGGGTGGCGTACAATGCCAAGGTGAGCGGGCTCCGCATCTTGCTGGGGCAGCTCACGTCGGAGGACGAGGCGGCGCTGCTTGTGTACGCCATGGACGTGAACGACATCTACTCGTGCTCGTGGGGGCCGCGGGACAACGGCGCCACGATGGAGGCGCCGGACTCGCTCATCAAGGAGGCGATGAAGAAGGGCGTGACACAGGGCCGTCGCGGGTTGGGTCTGGTGTACGTGTTTGCGCTGGGCAACGGTGCGCGCTCGGGCGACAACTGCAACTTTGACGGCTACACGAACCTGATCTACTCCATCACGGTGGGCGCCATCGACCACAAGGGGTTGCACCCACCGTACAGCGAAAGCTGCCTGGCGGTGCTTGTGGTGACGTACTCGAGCGGGAGCGGCGAGCACGTGGAGACGACGGACATTAACGGCAAGTGTCTGGAGCGGCACGGCGGGACGCTGGCGGCGGCGCCGATGGCCGCGGGTGTGTATGCGCTCGTGTTGGAGGCGAACCCGAACTTGACGTGGCGCGACATGCAGTACCTCACGGTGATGCTGCTGGAGATTGTGAACCAGCACGACGGCGCGTGGCAGCAGAGCGCGACCGGCAAGATGTACAGCCACAAGTACGGCTACGGCAAGTTGAACGCGGGGTTGATTGTGGACATGGCGCGGCTGTGGACAAACGTGGGCGCGCAGGTGGAGATGGCGTTGAAAAAGGAGACGGTGAACCTGGAGGTGGGCACGACGGAGCCGAAGCGTGCGGACGAGGACCCGGTGGTGGTGACGATGTTCGAGGTGACGAAGGAGGACGTGGCGGAGGCGCGGTTGAAGCGGATGGAGCACTTGACGGTGACGGTGAACATCGAGGCGCAGCGGCGCGGCGACGTGCTGGTGACGCTCCGGCTGCCGACGGGCGTGGAGTCGTGGTTGGGAGTGTACCGGCGCGCGGACGCGGACGGCGGCGGCTACCACGACTGGAAGTTCATGCTGGTGGCGCACTGGGGCGAGAGCGGCGTGGGCACGTGGACGTTGGAGGTGCGCAAGCGCAAGGAGAACATGGCGAACAAGGTGGTGTTGCACGACTGGCAGTTGACCTTGTACGGGGAGCGGGACGAGCCCGAGGCAAGCGCGAGCCTGGCGAGCGCGAGTGCGACAAGCTCCGTCGCGCTGGCACCGGCCTTGCCGGCGTCCGCCTCGCTGGCGTCCGTCTCGCAGCAGTCCGCTTCGGGCACGGCGCCGCCCCTTGCGTCGCCGACGGGCGAGGACGCAACCGTGACGATCTCGGCGTCAGCGCTCCCCCTGGAGGAGGGCCAGCACCGGCACGAGGTGTCGACGCGTCGCTGGACGGCCTACTTCCTCTTCCTTCTCGCGGGCGGCACGTGCGCGGTGGTGGTGCTCCACATGCTCTCGCGCAACCGCACGCGGCGGCGGCGGCCGCGGGAGGACTTTGAGTTCGACTTGATCAGCAACGACGACGAGGACTACTCGGAGGCTGCGCTGCTCGATCTCGATCTCGGCGACGCGCACAACTTCCCCGCGCACACGGTGAACGACGAGTTCGAGATCCTGGACGACGAGATGCGCGAAGAGACGCCCGGCACGCCGGTGCCCCCCGCAGTGCGGCCCGCAGCCCCGCTGTCGGCCCCGCCGTCGGCCCCGCCGTCGCCGCCCCGGCGCGACGTCCTCTAGGCAAAAATACACGGCACAGCATCCCGCTCTGCACAATGGCCGGGCATATCCGGCTTCGCACCGAAAGCGCCATTTTCGCTTCGGACATCTCTCCTCCCGAGCAACCGCCGCCTGTGCCCGCGCCCCCGGAGTCTGCGCCTGAGTCTGCCTCCCCCGCACGCTGCGCCTGTGTCTGTTCCCTTGTGCACGCCGCGCCTGTGTCTGTGTTTCCGCGCCCCCGAGCATGCCCCCCACACCCGCGTCCACATGATGAGAACCCTGTCCGACCCGGCACTACTGCAGGCCAGCAGTAGCGGCGGCTCCAACTCAACCATCACGCCTGCGTCGGTGCTTGCACCGGCTGCCTACACCAGCGGGGCGATGGCGCTCACCAAGCCGGGCCTCCCGCTGCAGCCGCTTGCGGCGACGCCCGCGCTCGCGAAACCCTCGGCTCCGGCACGTCCGTTGGTGCCGTTGCTCCCCCAGAACGCGCTGACCGCGCGGGTGCTGCTTCTGAGCAGCACCCAGGCCAACACCAGCCGGCCGCTGCTGGTGGACCTGTCGGCCCGCGCCAAGGTGGCGGTGCTGGCCAAGCCGCACGTGCCGCTCGCGCCCGCGCGTTCCGGGCTGCATCCGAGCTCGTCGCCGGCCGACCTCCAGCAGACGCTCGTGTCCAAGATCAAGGAGAACGAGAACTTGAAGCGGCTCATCAGCAACATGCGGCTGGAGATCTCCAAGTTGAAGGACCGGCAGACGGGCGGCGGCATGGCCATGCCGGAGCGCTCGCCGCTGCCGCCGCCACCGCCGCCGCTCCACGCGCAGCCCATGCGCGACCGCACCATCTCCATGCCGAGCTTGTACGACCACCACCACCCGCATCTCCAGCAGGGCGCGCATCTCCATCCACACCACCCGGCGCCCTCGCACGACGACGATGACGAGGACATGGGCTTGCTTGACTTTCCGATGCACGACGACGACCGCCTGGTGCTGCCGGGTCTGCTGGTGCTGCCGCCGCTCGGCGCGCGCAGCGGCACGTCGCTGCTCGGCGCGCTGTGGATGTTGGGCCACCTGTACTTGGAGGACCTTGCGCCGACGTCGCTGGTGCTGCCGCTGAGCGGCCTGCACCTGTTGTTCGAGGCGGCGCCGCAGTGGGGCAGCAGCAGCATGGTGGACTTGCACACGCACAAGCGGCCCAAGAAGGCGGGCTTGCTGCGGGTGCGCACGAGCGACTCGACGGTGGGGAGCACGCTGTTGCGGGTGGAGCAGCACCTCGGCAAGCCGGTGCGGCGGTTCAGCGCGCTCCGGGCCCCGGCGGCGCCCAAGCACCCGCTCCAGTCGCGGCTCCCGTTCGAAAAGTGTGGCTTCTGCGAGGTGGACACGCCGTGTCTCTGTCGCGAGGCGTTGGTGGAGATCGACGACTTTGTCATGGTGGGCGCGGCGCACGAGGAGCTGTCGCTGCCGGCCATGCTGGACCCGCCGCTGGGCGGGCCGTTGAGCGGCCCGCTGAGCGGACTGCACGCGGACGACGACGAGGTATGTACATAATGAACCAGCGGTGGACAGGGCTACGGCTTGCGGGCGGCAATCTCCTCCTCCAAGCGCTTGATCTTGGCGTCGATGTAGCGCGAGCGCGCAAGGTCGAACTCGGCGGCGTTGTTGTACAGGAGAATGCACGCGCTCATGTCGCTGAACAAGTCCTTGCAGTGGACGCCGACCTTGGCGCCCTCGCGCTCGGCACACGCGCTGAAGGCGCGCACGTGCATGTCGCACTGCGCGTACGCGTTCTTCTTCCACTCCGCCATCACCTCCTTCTCCTCGCGCGGCGAGAGCACCCAGAGCGGGAGACTCGGGTTGTGCAGCATGGCGTCACTGCGCCGAATTTGCTCGCAACGTGCAGGAGCGCACTCGCGGGTCACGTGCCGCGCTCCCGGGAAGTTCCGCGGGAGCGCAGTTCCGCGGGACGCAATGCCGCGCAGCCGCGGTCACGCGCGGGCCGGGCCGGGTGGTGGGGCCATTGTGGGCGGCGGCGCCCGGGGCGGAGGGCGGCGCCGTGCTGGCCGCGACCGTGCCGGCGGCCGCGACTGGCGCCCGGCCGCGCCGTGTTGTGGTCACCGCCGGCCGCGCGCCCTTCCCCTCCCGCCGCCGCCTTCCCCGCACCCGCCATGTCTTGTTCTGTCATTTTCCACCCCTGATTATGCACGCCGCTGCGCCCGCTTATCGCGCCATATGCCACGCCGAGCGCCGCCCGCTTGCGCCATGACATCATTTCACAAACGGGTATATAAGCCTGCGCCGCGTCGTGCTGCTGCCGCCGCCACCTCCTCTTCCCATGGGATTGTTTGACGCCTTCTTGTCCAAGTTCAACAGGCCCGCGCCGCCGCCCGCGCAGCCCGTCGCCCGCCGCGACTCCATGGCCTCCCTCGCCAGCGACCTGAGCGACCAGCCGCCGCGCCGCGCCTCCATCGTCGACCAGATCCGCCGCCCCAGCGCCGGCGCCCTCCAGCAGGCCATCGACTTGACCTGATCGCACCGTAATGTTTCAATGAATATCGCTACAAACAAGTCACCAGTCGTCGTCCTCCTCCTCCTCGCTCTCCATCTGCGTGCGCCGCGCGTTGATCGCCGCCGCCAACCCGCCCGCCACCTCGTGCGTCTGCGCCTGCTTCTGCTGGAGCGCGTTCGCCAACCCGCTCGCCATGTCCGTCGGCGCCGCTGCGGGCGCGGGCGCCGCCGGCGCCACGGGCGCCGTTGCCGGCGTGAACTCCACGAGGTACGCGCTCGGCACCCACCCGTCCTTCAGCCCGTCCTGGCGCTTGCACCACCACCACCCGTTGTCCGTCTTCTGGAGGATCGTCACCACCTCGTCGAACGCCACCGGGAGCTCTGTCGCCGCGCCGGTGCCGGCAAACTCGTATGCCGCCTTGTAGAGCGGCTCCGTCGGCGCGGGCGGCGGCGGCGGAGGCGCCTTCACCGGCTCCGCCTTCACCGGCTCCGGCTCCGCCACCTGCTGCTGGCGCGGCACCGGCACCGGTGCCGGCTTGCGCGCGGTGCGGCTCGTTGGCGGCGGCGCGGGCACCTTCTTGTGCTGCGGCGACGCCGGCTGCGCCGACGTGTACAGCGTCTGCGTCGACGCCGTCGGCTGCGTCTGCAGCGAGTAGCCGCTCAGCGGCGTGTCGTACCGCGGCTGCTCCTGCTGTGCCGGTGCCCGGCGGTAGCCCGCGCCGCCCGCGCCGCCCGCGCTGCCCGCGCCCTGGCGGTACTTGCTAAAGTCCACCGCCCCCAGCTTCCCCCGCGGACGCTCGCGCGGCTTGCTCGACGGCGACAAGCCCGCGTTCACGTGCACAGTGCCCAGCTTGTAAAGGTCGCGCCGCGGCGCCACAGACGCATCCACCACGAACTTGATGGCGTGCATCTTGCCGGGCTTTTTCATGTACAGCACCGTGGGCCCGATGCGCACGTCGATGGAGCTGTTGAGCCGCTTCAACTGCGTGACAAACTCCGTCTTGAAGTCCAAGTTGATGAAAAAGTCCGCCAGCTGCTGCAGCAGGGTGCACACAGCCACCCAGCCGTCCGCAAGCAGCAGGATGCCCACGGACGAAATCTGCTGGAGCGGCACAATCGCCTCCTTGGAGTACTCGGTGCGCTGGTTCACGACGCGGATCGCAAGGATGTACAACGTGCTGCCGGTGACAATCATGGTGCGCGGCGTGCGCAGCAGCAGCCGTCCGAACTTGGACGTGAGCATCTCGCCGTTGAGCAGAAACACCACCTTGTCGTCGATCTGCACCTGCTTCATGAGGAAGCGGCCGTACCCGGCGCCGTCATTGCAGTTCATGTAGTCGCCCATGAAGGCGCGGTACCCGAGCATCAGCATCGCGCGGCGCTCCTTGCGGCCGGCAAGCAAGCGCGTGCCGTAGTCGCGGAGCTGCTCGTACTGGTTGCCGCCGCTCCGCTCGCGCCACGCGCGCTGCATCACCTTCGCGGCCGCCTCCCGCTTGCGCAAGTACCGCCGCCACGCGCGCTGAATGCGCGCCGCCATGTTGTACCAGTACTGCTCGCGCATGTGCTCGAGCGCAAACAACGTCTCGGGCGTCTTGATGAACACCTTGGTGGTGCCCATCTGGTACTCGGACGCGGGAATGCCCGCGTCCTGCAAGATCTGGATGGTGCCGGTGCGGTGGTCGCCCTTCCAGATGTAGTCGCCCGCGTACAGCGTCTTGCCGGAGAGAAGGTACATGCGCTCGACAAACTTCTCAAACGTCTGGCGATAGGCAAAGCCGGCACGGCGGATGCGCACGTTCTCCTTCAACCCCAAGTACTTGACCTGGTGCAACACCGCGGGCGTGTCGTACTCGGACGGCAGCCGGTTCTGGTTCGGCTTGATGGTGCGGATGTACAGGGGCAGCGCCCGCAGAAGCGTGTCCACCAACTCGATCGCCAGCTTCTTGATCTTGTCCAGCGCCGTGGGCGGGCGCCGCGGACGGCCGCCGCTCTCGGCCGCGGGGGCCGCCGGAAACAAGGCGAGGAGAAAGCCGTTCTGCAGCGTGGAGAGCATGTCGACCAAGTCCTTCACCATCTGGTCCTTGTTCTTGTCGGTCATGCCGGGGATGTCGTAGGTGACGTCGCCGGCGTAGTGCTTGACGACAAACTTGTTGCCGCGCAGGTCAAAGTGGGCGTTCAGGGACAAGTTGTTCAAGCGCTGGGCAAAGCTCTGGTCGGCCGCCAGCGAGTCCGCGTGCGCCGTCGCCACCGCGTCGTTCAACGCGGCAAAGATGCCCGGCTGCGGCCGCTGCGCCTCGATCAAGTCACACACCACCTGGTTGTTGAAGAACTTGATCGGCGTCCACTTGATCTGCTCGCTGACGTACTCCTCCTGCTCCGCCTTGAGCGTCAACTGGATGAAGATCTGCTGCAACTTTTCGTTCACGTAGTTGATGCACATCTGCTCGAACAGGTTCGTCTCAAAGATCTCGAACCCGTAAATGTCCAAGATGCCAATCAGCTTGTGCACCGTGGCGCCGGCGTTGTGCAACAGCACGTTGATGCGCTCCACGATCCAGTCAAACAAGTTGTTGTAGATGCCCTTGGCCAATGCGTCGCGCACCGCCCGCGCCTGCGTCGTGTTCAACGGAATGTGGTACACCAGCCCGCGCCGCATGCCGTGCAGTGTCTCCAACAACTTTTCCGTCACGCTCTTGATCAACACCAGCGAGTCCACCTGCAACAAGTACGCCACAAAGTCCGTCACCAGCGTGTCCGCGATCACGGCGTTGCCCTCGTCGTTCTCGGCGTACAGAATGTTGCCGATCCAGAGAATGGCCGCAAGCAAGCGGAACACCTCGTCCTGCTCCTCTTGCGAGAGCCCAATCACCCGCATGGCAGCAATCGTCTCCTGGAACTCCTTCACGTCGTCCATGCCCTCCACAGAGGTGCACCCCGCGGCGCTCGTGTACAAGTACGTCTCGGGGCCCTGCAAGCCGTAGAGCTGGCGGTACTGCTCGGGTGCGCCCTTGGCCAACTGGTAGAAGATGTGGAAGTTCCGCTCGTTGCGGATCTGCCCCACCACGCGCTGCTTCTCCAACAAGTAGTTGGTGATGTTGGCGCTCACGGGCTCAAACTGCGTGTTGAACTGGATCTCGAGGTACTTGCCGTGGCGCGAGCTGTTGTTGTTGCGCAACGTCTTGGCGCACCCGAACAGCTCGAGCAACGGGTTGGTTGCCAACACCATGTCCTTGATCTTCTGGATCTCGGCGCCGCTGCCGGTGCCGCTCACCAGCGCAATGTACTGCATGATGCGCTTGGCGGCCTCCGTCTTGCCGGCGCCCAGCTCGCCCGAGATGATCACGCACTGGTTCTCGTCGTACGCCTTCATGTTGTAGTACATGCTCTCGGCAATGGCAAACACGTGCGGCGGCACCTCGAGCCGGTTCTTGCCCTGGTACAGCTCGAGCACCTCCTGCGTGTAGATGCCCAAGTCGCGGAAGGGGTTCACGCTGATCAACACGTGGCCGATGTACGTGTAGATGGTGCCGTTGCTGAACCGCTTGTGGAGGTTGTCGTTGATCGCCTCGTCCAGGATCGTCGACAAGAGCGTGAGGTCCGAGACGCCCACCTCCTTCTTGGTGGTGACGTCGAACTCGGCCTTGGCAATGCCCCCCCGCTTGGGCGGAGGGGCCGACGTCTTGTTCCGGCGGCCGGCCCTGGTGATGATTGCCATTGATGAAGCACGGAGACCCGAGGTGGCGATGTCGCTCGAAGCCAGGGGCGCAGCCGCCGCATCCGGCCGGTGCGCGCACGCTCGCGCCGGCTGTGTGCAGGTCCGCGATGGGCGCCCACTACCGCGCACGCGCCGCAGACACGCACGTTGTGCATTCCCGGCAGCTTTTTCCTCACGCCTCGCAAGCATGTCGGTGTACGACCAGGTGGAGATCGAGGACATGGTGTGGGACCTGGCGACGCAGCTGTTCCTGTACCCGTGCCCGTGCGGCGACCGCTTTGCGATCCACGTCTTGGACCTCAAGGACGGCGAGGACATTGCCATCTGCCCGCTGTGTCTGTTGACGATCCAGGTGGTGTTTGACGAGAGCGACTTGCAGATCTACCTCGACGAGATCGAAAACTAGGGGTCCGCGCGGCCGGGCAGCCTGTCCGGGTGCCTGTCCGGGAAGCCTGTCCGGGCGCCAGCGCCCCCGCGCTAGTGCCCGTCGCGGAGCGCATCCGCCTTCGTGTTCCCGCGGTACCGCAACGCCTGCGCCAAGCTCGTAGCCTCAAAGTCAAACGCCGGGTCCCGCTCGCTGAATGCATGCCGCAACAACACCCCCGCCGTCGGCCGCGCCACCGGGTCCACCTGGAAGCACTGGTCCAAAAAGTCCCGCGCCGTGCTGCTCACAAACGGCACCGTGTCCTCCGGGATCGGCGGCGCCGCCTTGACAAACCCCAACTTGAAAATCACCCGCATCACGTCCGTGTCGTCCCACGGCCGCCGCCCCGCAAACATCTCGAGCACAACGCACCCCAACGACCAGATGTCCACCTTGGCGCTGTAGCCCGCGCCCGGCAGCTTGTCGTTGCTCAGCGCCGCAATCAACACCTCCGGCGCCATCCAGAAGATCGTGCCCTGCATCAGCATCTCCGCGTTGTTGTCGTACACGTTCAAGCTGCTCTTGGAAATGCCAAAGTCCGAGATCTTGCACGTGCCGTCTGTGTTGAGCAACAAGTTGTCTGCCTTCAAGTCCCGGTGGAGAATCCCCTTCAGGTGGAGATAGCTGAGCCCCAGCAACACCTGCCACGTGAGAAACCGGATGAGCGGCGCGTCAAACCGCCCGTACATCCGCAACAACAGCCCCACCAGCCCGCCCGCCACGTACTCGAGGAAGAGCAGGTACGTGCTGTCGTGCAGCTCGCTCCCGAGGTACTGCACAATGTTCTCGTGGTCGAGGTCCTTCATCGTCTTCACCTCGAGCCGGAGCGCGTCCACATTCACCTTGTCCCGTCCGTCCCCGCCCCGCCCCGTCCCCACACCCCACGCCGGCCGTGCCCGCGGCAACGCCACCTGCTTCACCGCCATCATGTCCCCCGTCGTGAGGTTCAACGCAATGTACACCTTGCCAAACTGGCCCTTTCCAATCAAGCCGCCCTTCACCCACGCAAACTCCTTGAACTCGCCGTTGGCATCCTTCACTTTCGACACATACCCGTCGCCCAGGCTGATCTCCCGCAGCTTGATCTCCTTGATGCGCTTGCCCCAGAGCTTCGAGCTCCGCCGCCGGTTGAGCGAGGCGTTCTTCGAGTACTGCGGCACCAGCGACGGGAGCACATGCCCGGCCTGCCGCGGGTGCGCCAACGCCAGGCCGGCAAGACCCGCCTGCTTCATGAGCGCCTGCAGAAGCGTCTGGCCCGGCGGTGGCGTCGCCGGCAGCCCCTTGCGGCCCGGCGCAGCGGCGCTGTTTTCGCCGGCCCGCGGCCCGTCGCCCTTGCGCTGCACCATGGACTTTTTGCGTGCCTCAAACGCCACCGCGCGGATCGTCTTCATGCGCTGCGGGAACGCTCCGAGCGGCACCGGCAAGGTGCCCGTCGCCCCAGCCGTCTCTCCGCGCGGCCCCCCCGCGTTGCTCACGGTGCGCGAAATGCTGCCCGTCAGCAGCCCGATGGAGTTCGAGGAGGCGGTGGACTGGTGCAGCTTGGTCAGCCCCGTCAGCCGAAACGTCGTGCTGCCCGCCAGCCCGCCCAACGGCTGCAGCGGCTGCTCCGCAACCGGCAGCACAAACGGCAGCACCGGGTACGCCAAGATGGGCTTGTCCAAGTCGTGGCCCGGGAAATAGCGGTCCAAGTTGTCGTACACCTCCTCCGCCAACGGCCGGATGCTCCCCACCAGCTCGTGGCTGCTGTCCGAGAGCGTCTCCACGGCCGGCGCAGGGCGCAGCGCCAAGCCGGTTGACGAGAGCCGCTCGAGCACCAGCTTTGGAATGAAATCGCCGATCCCCGGCGGTGTGGCGGTTGCCGGCGTCTCCGTCACGCCGCTCACGCCTGTGCTGCTGCGCGTGCCCATCCCAGTGCCCACGCCGCCCGCAGGGCGTGCAGAGTCGCTGGTGGAGTTGTGCAGCAGGAGCATCGGCCGGGAAAACAACCCACCGTCGCCCTCGCTCGACTCGTCGCTCGAGCTCTCGTCCAGCGACGTCGGCGCCGCAAACTCGATCTTGTTCTCGGTGAACTTTTCCTCCTCTGTGGTGGCGCGGTATGCCTGCGAGTCCTTGCGCGCCATCAGCATGAGCCGGAACTGGCCCTGTCGCTTGGCAGGCGCGGTGCTGTCGGCAGCCGGCTCCGCCACCCTCTCCGCCGCGTCGCCCGTGGCCGGGTGGAACGGCGGAACCTTGCGCCGCGTCGGCAGCTGCCGCACAGGCTGGTTGGCGCGCGCAAGCCAAATGCCCGGTGTTTGCTGCAAGCTGTTGCTCAGGCCGCCCGACAGCATGTCCTCCTTCACGCCGCTGCCGACAGTGCTCAAGTCAAGCACAAGTCCCGGCGGCTTCCGCAGCAGCAACGGGGTGCTGCTCTTGACCGCCGACGCTGCCCCCGACTCCGCCAGCGGCGTCGGAGCAGTCACGGTCGGCACGGCCGGCATCTGCAGCACCGGAGGCGGCGGCGCCGTTCGCATCGCCACGAGTGGCATCCCGCGTGTTCCATCTGGCCCGGGGCTGCTTGCGGCGGCACCAGAGCCCACGAGCCGCACAAATGGCAGCAGCCGCCGCTTGTCAAAGTCAATCTCCGCGCCGCGCCCCTCGCGAATCACCCGGAAGCTGGACTGGCCCGGCGGCTGCCCCGACCCGTACTGGCCGCCCGCCATGACGAACTGCCCGTTCGTGGGCACCGACAGGCCCAGCAGGTGGCGCTTCCACTGCTGCGGCTGCAACGGCGGCCGCACTGGAGGCGGCGGAAGCGGCAGCTCGCCGACCCCGGTCCGACCCGCCCCCAGCGCATGGGGCACCCGCGACGGTGGCGTGCTGGTGCCAGGAATCCCGGGCGTTTCGTTTGCAGGTGCCGCCGGCGGTGGCGCCTCCGTCCGCGCGTCGGTCGCTGCGGCGCGCTTCGACCACATCGGTCCGCGCCCGTCCTCGGCCCGTGCCAGCTCCTTGAAGAGAAAATAGTCGGTGGAGGCGGCACGGGTGTTGTTGAGGAGGTACTGCGGCGTGGGCGGGTACTGGCCAGAGCCGCTGGGTCCTTCAAACGAGTGGAGGTCGGAGTAGTTGTCGCCCGAGTCGCAGTCGTCGCCACTGCTCTTGGCGGGGGTCGGAGACTTGCCCACCGGCGGTGCCGGAGACGCGGGCGACACCATGGGCGTCTTGCTGCTCCCTGCCAGCGAGCTCAGTGTGGTGCGCTGGCCCGGCACGGTGAGCTTTTGCGTCTTGGGCACAATCTTCAAGCGAACAACCACCGGCTCCGGGAGAGGAAGCCGGTGTGCCGCAAGCGCCTCGAGGAGCTCGGGGTTGAGCAGCTTGACCCCCTCGCTGCGGTGCACGGCGTCCCAAAGAGTGATGCGCACGAGGTTGTCACTCACGCTGTAGCCAAACTGCTTAAGCACCACGGCGGCCACCTGTGCCGCCAGCAGCCCTTCGTCGACGGCGATCGCCGAGAACAGGCTGCCGTCGATGGTGGCAAACAACACGAGCGGCCGTCCCGCACTGTCGGGCGCCGTCGCTGCTGCGGATTCCGGGTAGCACCGCGCCGGGAGCTGCATCTTGGGCTTTGTGTTTGGCAGGAGCGTGTGCTGGTCGGCGGGCACGCCGAGCGGCTCGACCGCGTCGACCGCGGCCTCGGCCGTGCGGCGCGGCACGTGGAACTCGCGGCTGCCGTCCATCATCTCGCCAGGCAGCTGGAGCTCGGCGCCCAGCAGAAGCATCACTGGCGTCAGCTTGTTGAGCCGCGGGGACAAGACGCGCTGCGGCCGCGGGCCGTTGCTCGTGGGCGTCGATCCCAAGGTTGCGGTCGACGCGCGGGAGGCGCTGCTGCTGCTGTCGAGGCCCCGGCCGGAGGACGCGGCGTTGCCCTCGTTCGTGTAGTTGTAGCCGCCGATGAAGCTGTGCCGCTTGTCCCTGGCGCTGTGGCCCATCATCTTGAGCTTGCCAAAGAACAGCATGCGGCTTCCTGCCAGCATTGCCAGGGTCGGGGTGTTGATGGACGTGTCGATGACCGCCGGCTCCAGCGGCGGCAGCCCCAGCGGGCCGCTGTTGTTGCGGGAATGCGATTTTGCCGGAAACATGGACAGGAAGCCGCCCGAGCCGCCCAGCTCCAGCAGACCCGAGGCCATGTGGCGTCGCGGTGTGGCCAGCAGGGGGACCTGCAGCAGCACCAGGTTGTGCAGGGGCAGCTCCACGGGCGGGGTGAGAGTGCTTGCCAGCTGGCGGCTGCCGGTGCGGTGGTTCCAGAAGCGCCCGCGCAGCCCAAACGCCGCGTGCCGCGTGTCGTCGGAAGACGAGCGGCTGTGGCGCGCCACGAACAGCGGCTCGAGGTCGGACTGGGTTGTGTGGGCGCGCCGGCCCGTGGCAGCAGGCGGAGGGGCCGCCGCGGCTGCCGAGCTGGCAGCGGAGGAAACATGCGGCAGAGCTGTCGGAGCGTCTGCAGCAGCGTCCACATGGAACGGGAGATTGGGGAGCGTGACGGCGGACACTGGCGTCACCACGTCGTCGTCGCCGGCGGGGGGAGCCTCGGGCACCAAAATCTTCTCCAATGGCCGGTCCAACGTGGCCATGGAGATGGCCATGGAGATGGGACGCATCGCGGGGGAGCTTTCGGGCCTGAGCGACGCCGCGTCGGGCCTGAGCGACACGGTGTCGGGCCTAAGGGACGCGGAGTTTGAGCTCAGAGACGCAACATCGCTCCGCGACCGTGCCGTCTCAATGCGCAGCACCAGGGTTTGGCTGCGGACGCCGCCCAACGCGTGCGGCACCGGCACGTCGGCGTGGCTGTCGTTGTAGGGCCGCGGCGGCGGCGGCAGCAGCGTCTCCAGCGTGTGGATGCTCGTGTTGATCTTGAGACTGCGTGGGGCCAGGCCTGGGGTGGCGCCAAAGTCAAACTCGTCCGCATTGGAGCCGCGGTCGGGGGTGAGCGGCGCGCGCAAGTGGCGGTCGCTCGCGGCATGGTCGCTCGACACCCGGGACGCGTCCTCGCTCGACTCCTTCGACGTGCGCCCCACGTAGCTGGCCAGCTCGTTCGTGGTCTCAAACGAGTACGTCAGGTGGTGCGAGCGCACCGGCGCAAGCTCGTGCGGGTCGGCGCGGTCCACGCTGTGGGTGAAGCTGAAGGCGGACGTGTCGGCGGTACGCAGAAACGCGGGCTGCGCAAGCGGTGGCTCGAGGTGGCCGAACGACGCGTCCTCGTCTGCCAGGGGGTGGGTGCTCGAGGCCAGCAGGGGCAGCATGCCGCTGAGCTGGCGGTAGTGGTGCCGCCGCTTCGCGCCCGGGGTCTGGAGCAGCGCCGCCTGCGGAATGTAGATGTGGCTCTGGCGGCGGATCTGGCCCGGCTCGCTCTGCGAGTGGATCGACCCCGCATCGTTGGATGGCTTGCGCCCACCACTGTCGCTCATGGCAGGAGAACGGCGGGCTTGCAGTTGCACGGCTATTTTTAACTTTCTGCGATGAGCTAGTGCTTGGGCTGCTGCTTGGGCTGCTGCCTGGGGCGGGGACGGCCCACGCCGAGACGCTTGCGCGGGCGGTTCTGCGCGGGCGGGGCCTGGGTGGGGGCGAGCACGCGCTTGGCGCCCGTGGCGGACGGCGCGAACCGCGGCTGGTGCTGCTCCGGCGCGGTCCCTGGGCGCGGTGCCGGTCCCGACGCGGACCGGGGTTCTGGCACCAGCGCCAGCTCCGGCCGCGCGGGTCTGGAGCCCGGCTCCAGCGCGGGACGCCGCAACTGCAGACAGTAGCCCGCAAACCGCTCCACAAACCGCTGCACCGCCGCCTCGCGCTCCGAGGCCGAGGCCGCGGGATACGCCGCAGCCCACCGCTCGTCGTAGCCAAGGTGGCGCCAGAGCTTCAGCACGGCTGCCGCAGACGCAAATGCCGGCTGTGCCGGCTGCGACAAGCCCACAACGGCCTCCAGCAAGAACCGCGACGGGCCCCGGCCCTGGCCAAACCCGCCGTCGGTGCCGCGGTGGTGCGAGAGATAGAGCATCAGCTTGGCCCGCGTCAACGCCACGTAAAAGATGCGCCGCTCCTCCTCGATCTCGTCGCTCGCCGCCTCCGGCCGTGCCAGCCGGAACCCCTCGGGCCCCAGCTCCGTTGCGGGCTGCGTGGCCCAGCGGCTCGGCAACACACCGTCGACGAGGTTGGGCACAAACACAACGCTCCACTCCAAGCCCTTGGCACCGTGGATGGTGCTCACCGCCACCTTGGACGGGGCGCCGGTGTCGCCCGCCATCACCTCGCCCGCCGTGTAGATGCTGAGCAGCGTGATAAAGTTCTGGAGAAACGGCTCGCGCACAAGCCCGTCCTCCTCAAACAAGTCCGTCTCTGCAACCGACTCAAACACCTCCAACTGGTGCCGCACCTCGAGGATGTTCATCTGCTGCTCCTGGTCCAGCCCGCTGTTCTCGGCATAGTAGAGCTGGAGCCCCAGCCGCTCGTACAACATGTCAAACACCCGGAGCACCGCCGTGCGCTCGTCCTCCGCGTTGTGCATCTCCGCGCACGCCTCGTCCACCACCTGGAGATAGCCGCGGAGACCCGCCATGGCGGCAGCTCCGAGCCCGGGGATCTGCGCCGCCGCGACCGCACGCCGGAGGTGCTGGAGCATGGTCCGCGCGGGGTCCAGCCCGGGCGTAGTCGGCGCGAGAAACTGTTCAAGGCTCGCCAACGTCTTGGTGCCAATGCCGCGCACAGGCACGTTCACGGTGCGGAGAAACGCCATGAGGTGCAAGCGGCCCTCGCTGGCCGCCAGCACCACCCGGAGGTAGTCGAGCATCTCCATCACCTCCTTGCGCTCCCAGAACGCGCGCCCCTTGACCATCTCATACGGGACGCCGCGTCTCACCAACGCGTTCTCGATGGCCCGCGTCTGGTGGGCACTGCGCACGAGCACCGCCATCGCGGAGTAGTCCACCATCGGCGGCCCGCCATGCGTCCCGCCGTCGGGCGGGAAGCCGTGGGCGAGAAACACAATCTGGTCCGCGATCCACAGCGCCTCCTGTGCGTCGCTCGCTGCGCCGCCGTGGTGCACAGGTGCGAACAGCACCCCGGCGTCGGTGGTGAGTTCCACCAGCTCCTCGCTGCGGCCCTCCTGCAACACCCTGTTGCTGAGGCCAAGAATGGCACGGGTCGAGCGGTAGTTGCGCTCGAGCGCCACCACCAGCACGTTCTCGTAGTAGCCGTCCGGCGCGGACTTCATGAGCCGGAAGTTCTCGCCGCTCAGCAACGCGTCGCGGAACCCGTAGATGCTCTGGTTGGGGTCGCCCACCACCGTCACGTTGCCGCAAAAGACCCCGCGCTCGGCCCACACCTGCTCGAGAAGCGTGCGCTGCGTGTCGCCGTGTGCCGGCGGCTGCGGCACCCCCGCAAGCAACCGCACAAGCTGCAACTGGATCAACAGCGTGTCCTGGAACTCGTCCACCAACACGTGCTTGACGCCGCGTGCCACGTGCGGGTGCTGCGAGAGCAACTGGTGGCACCGGAGCAACAAGTCGTCAAAGTCCACCATGCCGGCGGCGTCCATCTGGGTCTGGTACGCGCGGTACACCCGCGCAAGCGTCTGGTCGCCGCCGGGCTGCTCAGCGTACGCCGCCGGCATGACGGCGCGCGACTTCAAGCTCGAGATCTGCAGCGCGAGCGCCTTGAGGAGCTTGCGGTCGCCGCCGGGCGGCTTGGCCCCGATGGCCCCCTCGCCGCGGAGACGCTCCACCGCCTGCCGCACTGCCGCAAGCGCGTCGCGCGTGTCGGCCACCGTGAACGCGTCCGGGAGACCCACGAGCCGCCCATGCTTGCGGAGGAACTTGAGACAGACGCTGTGGAAGGTGCCGATGAACAAGCGGCTCGCGTCAAACGCGGCGCCGTCTCCGTGCCGCGCCACCTGCTCCAACCGCTGCTGCATCTCACGCGCCGCCTTGGTCGTGAACGTCGTCACCACCACCTCGTGCGGCCGGAGCCCGTGGCGGAGGAGGAGACACGCCACGCGCAGCGTGATGAGCTTGGTCTTGCCGGTGCCGGGTCCCGCCACCACCTGGAGCTGTGTGTGCGGCGGGAACGTGGCCGCCGCAAGCTGCTCCGGGTTGAGGCCGGCGAGAAGCTGCTCAAGCACGCCCGGCACACGTGCCGACGTCGACTCCGGGGCGCCGGTGGCGAACAGCATTGGAAGGCACCGTGCGGCGAAACCACAACACGCGCGTTATGCCGCGTAAAGCTCGTGCGATTTATGCCCTGTCCGTGCGGGCGGGCCTATACACAGCACCCCGCGTGGGGGTGTTCACACCACGTCGCCAATCACCTCCATGGCGTCGCGGTAGCTGTCCAACAACTTGACCAAGCGGGAACGTTCGCGCATCAACGTCGCGTCCTCCATCAACAACTCGTCGAACTTGGTCACGTCGTACAACTTTTGCACCAACCGGTTCTGGATCTCGTCGCGCGAGTAGTTCACGAGGAGGCACATGGTCGCCTTCGGCACCTGGTCCTGGATCATCTCCCGCACGATCGAAAAGTACAGCAGAATCAACCGCCGGATCAACTCGCACTCCAACTCCTCCCGCTCCAGAAGCGGCTCCTCCAGCATCAGCGACACCGGCGCCAAGCTGCCGAGGTCAAGCGCCCCCACGTTCAACTCGTTCGGGTCGCGGAACTGCAACGCATCCGCGTCCGTGGGGAACTCGAACGGCTTGTAGCCGTCGCCGTCCGCCGTCGCGTGTTGCGGCGGAGCCAGCGCACCCGTCCCGTTCGGCACCGCCGGCGTGCTGACGCCACTGCTGCCCGACTCCCGACCGAAAAAGTAGTGGAGGAACGAGTCCTTGTCCTTGCCCTCGGCCACCGTGGACGGCGCGCGGCGGTGGGCGGCGCCAGAACCGTCCCCTGCCGCAGCTGCCGCCAGCGGCGACGCTGCCGGCTCGGCGCCCGGCACCGCGAGCTCGACCGCCGTGTCGCTCCCGGCAGACTGCTTGCGGTGCGACGCCACAGCAGAGGCTGCCGCGTGTGCTGCCGCCGCGGCGCCGTCGCCGGGCACGCCTGCGGCGCTGGCGAGCGCGTGGGCGGCGCCTGTCCGGCCGGCCCCGTGCTTCAGCAAGCGGCGGCGCTCCTCCACCACCTGCTGCATGGCCTGCGGCGCCCCGATGAAGTTGGGGTGGTTGGTGTTGATGTACGCGCGGTGGATCTCGATCATCAGCTCGACGTACTTGATGGTGGGACCCAAGCGCTCGCGCAACAAGTCGCTCGTCACCTCGATCAACTTGGCGTGCAACTTGGGGTAGCGCTGCAACTCGGCCGTGCCGCAGTTGTTGTGGGCAATCTTCATCAACTCCTCGTACACCAACTCCACCACGCGCTTCAGCGGCAGCTCGAGCAAGCGGATCTGCGGCTTGACAAGGAGGTCGAACGCCAACTCGGGCACAAACAACAGCGGCCGCGGGCCCGTCGAGTTGCGGATGGCGGTGCGGATGTTTTCCAACAGGAGGTTGGCGACCGGGTTGATCAGGTGCAACAGGCGCCCAAACACATCGGTGTACACGTAGTAGATGCGCGCGCCGCCGCACAACTCGGTCGTCAGCACCTGGTCCTGGCCATCGATCAGGTGCACAAAGTTGTTGGCAAAGCGGTTCATCAACAGGAGAATGAGCAGGCCCTTGGTGGCGGAGTCGGCGCCGTAGACCAGGTCCTCGCCGTACAGCCGCAACTCCTGCTCCGTCAGCCCGACCAACGTGTTGAGCTTGGCCTTGATGTCGGGCAACTTCTCGCGGATGTGCGCCATCAAGATGTTGTTCAAGGTGCGGCAGAGGTAGCGCGTGCCGCAGTGGCTTGCGATCTTGGCGTACGCAGGGTTGCTGAGGAAGAACTGTTCCTCGTCGGCAAGCAGCTGCAGCATCGGCTTGCCCAGGGCAATGTCCTGCTGCAGCCGGTTCACGATGCCCACAAAGCCGAGCTTGAGCGGGTACACCTTGCCGCTGAGAATGTCGACGGCGTTGGTGCCCTGGTCCATCAAGTCCAACTTGGTGAGCAAGCCCACGGTGCGCTTGCCCTGCGGGTCCACCTGTCGCGCCAACTTGAGGGCCTCCAGATTCACCAAGTCCACGTTTGCCGGCAGCACCGCGAGAATGATGCAGTTGGGCTTGGAGATGTACTCCAGGATGAGGTTGCGGGTCTGGCGCTCGATGTCGGTGGGCTGGTCGCCGATAGGGATCTTGGTCAACCCGGGCAAGTCCACGAGCGTGAGGTTGAGCACCTGCGTGGAGTACACCTTGAGGTTGATGGGGAGGCGGCTGATGCCCTTGTTCTTGCCGGCAATCCGCGCCGTCTCGTTCTCAATCTCCTGGCGGATCTCGTTGAAGTCAAAGAACTTCTTGCCGGGCACGTGCAAGAACTCGCCCCACTCCACGACAACGCTGTCGATGCCGCTCGGAGGCGTCAGAAAGGTGCCGCCCGACGCCAGCGCCGTCTCGTGGAACTCGCTCGCGCTGTCGCTGGAGGCGCTCGGCAGCGACACGGAGGCACCGTTCGCGGCCGCGGCGTGCTTGCGCAAGTGGTCCTCCAAGGTGGGGCCGTCGTCGGCCGTGGACGCAGGTGCGGGCTGCTGCTCGCGGGCCTCCGCCTGCTGCTGCACGTACTGCGCAAAGTGCGGCGTCCCCGGGTTGATATTGATCAACTGCAACACCAACGGACGGCGGGTGACGATGCCGGTGCCCCGGGGGAGAAAGTCCTTGCCGACAATGTTCTCCAAGACGCTCAGCTTGCCGCTCAGCTGCGAGCCCACCACCGCCAACAAGGGGAGGTCGAGGTCCGCGAGCTGGGTGGTGGTGACAATATCCTGGAGCTTGTTCACCACAGGGATGAGGTCCGACAACGACGCCATTGGAGTGCAGGGCGGGAAGAGGAGGACGAGGCGTAGCAAGCGCGGCGAGTGGCGGCGCCTGTTTGCGGCTAACAGATCAGCGGTACGGCCACGACTTTTCGGCGCGCCTGATTGGAAAGCGTGCACTGTGCCGGAGACCCTGGTCTACGCCTTGATCGGGTAGAGCATGCGGAGGAGGTAGCCGTGCGGGCCGCGGCTCTGCAAGAGCTCGTACGTGCGGACGCGCGCCTCCAACTTGGCCACCTCCTCCGCGCCGAGCTCGATCGTGCCCGTGCCCCACGCGTGCAACTCGCGACTCGCCGTCTGCATGCGCGCCTTGACCAAGCGCGCAATCTTGCGCTCGC
The DNA here is from genome assembly GCA_030558265.1 of [Candida] pseudocylindracea. Taxonomy (NCBI): domain Eukaryota; kingdom Fungi; phylum Ascomycota; class Pichiomycetes; order Serinales; family Debaryomycetaceae; genus Limtongozyma; species [Candida] pseudocylindracea. The sequence goes on from JAJMSD010000005.1 coordinate 134,843, forward strand.
GCAACGGGAGGAGCACCAAGCCCCCGCCGACGTGCAACGCCCCGGTGAACATCTGTGTCGGGAGGTACGGGTTGTGCGTCCCGGGGCTGCGGATGCGCAACGCAATCACCTCGGGAAAAATGGACCCGAGCCCCACGACGACGTTCACGTAGGTGTATGCCGGAGTGAAGCGCTCCGGCCCCGTGCACTCGAACGTCAACGGCTGGTTGTTGACGGTCTGCACGCCGACAAACGAGCCGGACACGAGCGCGAACGCGATCAACGCGCCGTACAGCCGCGCGAACGGCCAGAAGCAGAAGAGGAAGGTGCCCATCACAAAGCTGAAGAGTATCAGGCCGTTGACGCGGCCCAACGCGTCCAGCGCCTGGCCCAACGCCGGCCGGCCCACCACCTGGATTGCGTTGAGCAACGCCGTAAGCACCGAGCCCTGCAGAGGGCTCAACCCCACGGAGGTGGCGTACGCACTGAGCAGATACACGACAATGAGGTGACCAAAGTCGAGCATCAAGCACCACAAGGTGACGTAGTTGACCGACGCCATGCGCACCACCGACGGGTCGACAATGTTTCTGAGGGCACTCCACACCCCGGGCTTCTGCCGCTCAGCGGGGATGCGGTTGCGCGGGTGGTTTGGGTGTGAGCTGGGATACTCGCGGATCAACACAATGGACACGGCGCAGCATGCGGTGGTGACAATGCCAATCATCCGGAGCGACCACCTCTGCGAGCCCGTCTGGTCGAGGAGAGCCTGGCTCGAGAGCAGAAACACCAACCCGCCAAGACCGCTCCCAGAGGCCATGATGCCCAGCGCAAGCGCGCGCCGCTTGTAGAACCAGTTCGGGAGAAGCAGGATCGCCGGCACATACACAAAGGCAAAGCTTGCGCCGACAAGCACACCCTCGGTGAGGAACAACTGCCAGAACTGGGTGGCAAACAGCGCGAGAATGTACCCCGCCGCCTGGAGCGCGGTGCCGAGGCAGAGGGTGAAGCGCAAGCCGTAGAGATCGCGGATGAGGTAGACGAATGGCAGGAGCGCAAGCGAAAAAGCCACGACCGTTCCGCCGATGAACGCGTACGCAGTGGCGCCGGGGTTGCCAAACTCGCCCAGGTCGAGGTAGAACGCAAGCAACACGCCGAACAGCGCGTTCGCGCCCCACGTCGACATGTAGAGAAGCAAGCAGCACACGGAAATCACCCAGCTGTAGCCGCCGTCGGGGATCCCCTCCCCGTCGTCGAGGTCCTGCCCGCCGGCCACCGTGTCGTCGTCGGTGCCAAACTCGTCCGTCTTGGACACGGCCCGCTTCTGGTCCTCCGCCAACTCCGCGCCCTGCTCCGCGAGAATCTGCGGCTGGAGCACCGCCTCCTGCGCCGTGATCTCGTTGTCCGCGTGCACCGCGCTGATGACGGCGGACACGATCAGCTGCAGGCGCGTGGTGGCGGTGTGGGCCGAGTGCGTCAGGTAGAGCTCTTGCGGCGCCCACTGGTCGGCTGACGCCGCCGACGAGTGCACCGAGAGCTGGGGGGTGTCCTTAGTGCCAGGAACAGACATGGGGAATCAGGGGGTCGGTGTGCAGCGTCGTAGCCCGCTTCCCACAAGGTTTCGATGGCTCAACGAGGTGAAGGAATCCTGTCGAAGATAAGACAGCGTCCTGCACCGAGCGTGTATGTGCGTCGGGCTGCAGCAGCGTGCATGGAACTACGCCTTGATCGGGTAGAGCGTGCGGAGGAGGTAGCCGTGCGGGCCGCGGCTCTGCAAGAGCTCGTACGTGCGGACGCGCGCCTCCAACTTGGCCACCTCCTCCGCGCCGAGCTCGATCGTGCCCGTGCCCCACGCGTG